>CAUYLG010044553.1:0-61360 GCA_963573385.1 Cacajao melanocephalus | reverse complement strand
TCTTACCTGAATGTCATGAAAAATGCAAGAACATATGTCATGATAACACCGTAATTCCAGAATGACTTTATGGTGTCTGAATTTGTGCATGTTTGAGCTAGACAGTAAAATCTGCAGCAAATATTATGATTTCTGATACATATGTATATACACATATATACATACATATATATATGTATATACACATATATACATACATATATACACATATATACATACATATATATATGTATATACACATATATACATACATATATGTATGTATATACACATATATACATACATATATGTATGTATATACACATATATACATATATATGTACACGTATATATACGTATACATATATATGTACACGTATATATACGTATACGTATATATACATATATATGTACACGTATATATACGTATACGTATATACATATATACGTATACGTATATATACGTGTACGTATATACGTATATATGTGTATACGTATGTATACGTATGTATATGTATACATATATATGTATATACATACGTATATATGTGTATATACGTATACATGTGTTTATATACGTATATACATACACACATACGTATATATACACATATTTGTAGCAAAAGGATAGTGTACTTGAATTGTCATGTCACTGCAAGTCTAAACTATGAAATTTTACAATATTTCAATCATAAATATTATGCAATTGTCTATAGATTATTGCATGATTTACTCCATTTTCCTCCGTAAATTGGTAAATATATATTCAGTTTAAAGAAATAAAAAAGTAAGGATAATAAATATTAGCATACTCTTCTTCAATATCTATATTATACTTGTATTTTATGCTGCCTTTGCTTGAGTAATTCTTAAATAAAATTTCCCAAACTGTATTCCTACTGTTATTATAACACATTCTTATCTAAATGTCTCCTTTTGTCTATGCTTTATTTGAATGTTGGCCTCATTTTGTCAAAATCACATCAACAGGAGAGTTCGAAGGACATATATTTATAACTAATGTAAAATTTGACTTATTATCAAGATTATCCATTATTATTTTGTATTATTTACTATTCTAGAATTTCAAATATGACTGTTTGGAACATTTTTAGGATAGTAGTATTAAAACATTCACAGAATTTTTTTATGTTAGCTTTATTTAAAATGTAGTTTTATAGACTGAACATTATAGCATGGATCAAGTATATTTTGCCTAGGTATTTAGATGCACATGCTCATTATCTAGGAAACATGCCCATTTCGTTTCAAAAAGATTTATAATACTTAGAAACACAAAGTTTTTGTTCTAACAATTTCCATGAGAAATCATCATGATTATAGTAATAATGCATTAATGTAGAAACCCTAATGTTAACCTTCATGTACCAATAAATTTATCTGATGCTTTCGGAAAATATAGTATCAAGCATGCTAGTGAGGAATCTCACCTTAAGGTTAGTCAGAGCTGTTTCTTTTTTCCTTTGTTTTTTGCATTTGAGAAAGAACCAGGCATTTTACAAGGGTTTTAAATCTCTCTAATGTTTAAGTTTTTTTACTCCTTTCCAAGGAACTCTTCTGGGCTCACAATGAATATACAAGAAACATTTGGAGTCACGCAGGAAGTTAATACAAATATACAGATGACTATAAGACAGGCCATGTACTACGTCTCCAGTATATTAAAAGGAGTTTTGGAGTTTAAAGGTAGGGCAGATTTTGTGAAGCTCAAGGAGGAGGTGTCATTTGAAATGAGCTTTGAAATGTAAATATCTGACTTGTGAAGATGGTGGAAAAAAAAGTGGCCAAAGGCAAGATGATCAGGAAAAACAGAAAAGTCACTTCTTTTACAGAGTGACGACAAATAAGCTGACTATAGATGTGAACCAGGTTCATTTGTTCTTGCATACCAAGGTTATGCTTGCATCAATATCCGTAGTTCAGGAATTCTCAACTCTGTGTGTGTGGGAGCAGGGAGCTTTGTATGTGTGTGTTGGAGCAGACAAGATGAACAATTATTGCACGTACAAAGCAATCCATGTGTTTTGATCAAAAAATAAAAATAAAAAATAAAATAAAAAATCCAAGGAAGATGAATATTGCTACAGATTATAATATATGGGCAATTTTTGAATTTTATCTGTGTTTTGGTTACTGCCTGTCTTTTCTTTCTTTCCTTTCTACTCAAGAAAAGCACTTTGGAAAGCAAGGGATCAAATGTAATATAATGTGCACACTTAATTAATTTTTTAAAAAGCAATTTATTCACAACTTTTAGACTTATAATTGTTAACGTATCATCAAAGACATACTTCATGATTGGTTATAATATGCCAGCAGAGTCTGACACAGTCTGGGAAGCAGAGACAATAGGGAGAGACTGGAGATTTTCTTGTTTTTAAGGTAAAGTGATAGAATGGAAATCGTGCTTTAAATAATGCTATTCTGATTTGTGGGGACAGGATCTGACTGGGGGGTGTTTGGTCCTCTAGAGAGAGGGGCTGAGAAACAGAATCAGGCTAGAGGCTGTGGATATAGAAAGGAAGGAATGTCACTTAAAAATGGAAACTATAGGAGTAGCCCATTAATGACAGATAAGAATCCAAGAACATTCTCTAGGTAGGTTACTGACAACTTAATAGTCAATAGAAATAGGGCACTTAGAAGTAGCAGACTCAGATGGCCAGCGACAAGAATAACACTGAGTTTTGCATCTGGGGAGAGAGGCATAGCTATTTATATTGGAAAGGTAAGAGTTATGGAGATAGACAAAAGGAATAGCAGATAGTAAGAAAAATAAGTCTGATGACTAATCATTAGTCTAAGTTATTTATACCTATTGTCTACTTAGAACAAAGAGAAAGAAGACTGAAAATACAATGAAAGAACATTTGGGAAGAAGAAAACATGCATGATGTGGTTCAAAATAATCTAAGGTAAAAATATATTTAAAACAGAAAAAGGAGAAAACCTTATAAAAAGCTGCAGAAATTGTAGACTGTAAAAACAGAAAAAAACCACTGATCAGTTGGGTACTTATGGCAACATTTGGAAAAGCTGATAGCAAATAATAATTGAGCACTTGCTATGTACTAGAAATTGTGCTAGGGTCTAAGGTTATAAGATTAGGGAAAATAAAGAAAATATAATAATAAACACAAATGATTATTGAACCCACAATTTTTAAAATCTTAGTGGAGATGATAATAAAGAAGCAAGCATTAAGAAGTAATTATAGGTCAAAGATATCAAAGAAATGTGCACATATTAAGTGGAGGAAAGAAAGAAATAGATGTACAGCTTCAGATATCTTTTTTATCTGTGCATATGTATAATCACTTGAAAAATTATTTAGTTTTTATCTTAACCAAAACCCATTATCTAGTCGATAATTATCTTATTTGCTCTGGATGTATTACATGTGTGGTGTGGAATCAGGGCAACTACATAGTTGTAGAGCCCCCGTTCAAAAATAATTAGGAATTTCAACACATTAACAGTAGAGAATTAAACCAAGTGTGGGGGTTGCTATGGTCTGAATGTTTGTGTCCCCTGCCAAACTCATATATTAAAATCCTACCCCACCAGTGATAGTATTAGGAGGTAGGACTTTTGGGGAGGTGATTAGGTCATGATGGTAGATACCTCATGAGTGAGATCAGTGTTCTTAAAAAGACCTTAGAGAGTTAGCTAGCACCTTTCACCATGTGAAGACATAGCAAGAAAGTACTATCTATGAACCAGAAAGCAGCCACCCACCAAACACTGAATCTGCTGGCACCTTGAACTTGGACTTCCCAGTCTCCAGAACTGTGAGAAATAAATATTTGTTGCTTGTAAGCCACTCAATTTGTGGTATTTTGTTACAATGGCCCAAATACACTAAGACCAGGTCCTTTTGCATATAAGGCCCTTCACAGGATTTGTGCCCATGAATCCAACCCTGTATGGAATTCATTCTATGAACATCATTGTTCCTTTTCAGCCTCTATTGAAGTTCCTCTCTTTATTGATCTCTTTATGTTAAGGGGCCTAGGACCACAGGCCTTATCCTCTGTTCTATCTAAACTCATTTCATGTAAAGCCCAGTCAGTTTCAGAGCTTTGCAAATTGAATATGCAATGATTCTCAAAACTTTATATCCAGGCTAGGCTTTTCTCCAGAATTTTAAACTCATAAATCCAAGTGCTCACCATGTCACTCCATCTTGCTATTCAAAAGACAATCCAAGTTCAGTGTCTCAATACTTTCTCAAGTTCAACTCCTCATGTCTCCCTCATACCTGCTTCTCCTACAGTTCTGCACATCACATTGATTGTATCACCAAAGTTCTAGTTTCTCAGAGCCAAAATAACAAAATGTTTTTACATTTCTTTCTACTTGAAATTGATTTCTAATCTATCATCTTCCATGATCTGTATTCAAAATATACCAGAATCTAAATTTTTCTTAGTATGTGAACATCAATTTTCTTTCTTTTTTCTTTTTTCTTTTTTTTTTTTGTTTTGACACAGTATTTCACTCTTGTTGTCCAGGCTGGAGTGCAATGGTATGATCTCGGCTCACTGCAACCTCCACTTCCTGGGTTCAAGCAATTCTCCTGCCTCAGCCTCCCGAGTAGCTGGGACTACAGGCATGCACCACCATGCCCAGCTAATTTTCATATTTTTAGTAGATACAGGCTTTCACCATGTTGACCGGGATGGTCTCGATCTCTGACTTGTGACCACCAGTTTTCTAACTGCCATCTTCTCTTGCCTAGATCACTGCAGTTGCTGCTTGGCTAAGCTTGTTGCTTCTAGACTTATCCTCCTCAACCTATTCTCAACAGAGTAGCCAGAATGATTCTCTGAAAGTTTTGTGCAGATGAAATCACTCCTCCTAAGCTCTGACATGGCTCCCATTTATCTTGAAGTTTAAAAAATCCTTAAAATGTCTGGCAATACCCTATGAAATTCTGACCTCTTGCTATGTTCTTATATTTTCTCCTACTAATTTTCATTTATTTCTACTCCTATCTACCCTTCCTGAGTTCCTTCCCTACTAAGAAACATTCTCTCAGAATATCTGCACAATTACTTCCTCACATCTTTCAAATCCTGTCAAATCTCACCTTTTCAATAAGGCCTATCCTGACATTCTCATTTGAAATTGAAACAACTCTTTGGACTTACTCTTCTCATTGCCTCAGTCTCCCTTACTCTGCTCTAGTTTTTTTTTTTTCTGTATTTTTTTCACAGCCCTCTTTATTTTGTAAAATTTCACATAATCTATGAGGCTTGCTTTTTGTCTTTCTTCCTATACTAAAACAAAAGCTCCACTAGGACAGAGATTTTTGTTTTGTTTCATTCTGCATCTAAAACATCTACAAGTACAGCATCTGGCACATACCCAGTGCTCAAAAAACAGTTGTTGAAAAAAGGTATAATAAAGTAAGTGAATACATGGAAGGAACTATATGCTAACTATGCAGCTTAGCATCCTGCGGAAATATTATAAACTGAGCAATTGGAAAGGAATAAACTCTATAGCTCTATGAAGACCTGATAAGCAGAGGATAAAACTACAGATATACTATTTTAATGTTATTTTTAGTGATGGCAGTCATAAAATGTACACTTATTTGGGGATATCAAATTAATTTAGTTCTATATTAAATGTTTCTCACTCTATCCTTTTGTTTTCAATAACTTAAATATCAATAAATGTATTTCCTTATGGGTATTATTGCTAACATTTAAATTTCTGACCTCCAAAACAGCAGGAATTGATTAACATTTAACAACATGGAAATGTGAAGAAATGAGAAAATTAATTATTGCACCTCATAACTCAGAGCGTATGGCTCAGTTGGAGTGTATCATGTAAAGGCTTTAGACTTCAGAGAATCTATCTAAAATTTGTATTCTTACACATTGGAATGGCAAATAAGGGGAAAGGACAAAAAGAATTCAATCTCTTTCAAAGACCCAGTGACCACTGAAGTTTAATGCAAATAAATAATCAGAAAAAAATGGCATAATCTTTAATCATCCTCATTAAGGCAACAACGACAGAAGTCAAGCAGACATTGTTTAAATGGCATTTTTGCCTAATTTTCTATCATCCACTTTATACTATTGTATAAAAGAGAGAATTTGGGCTTCAAGGAGAATGAGAAACAGTATAATTTAAAGGTTTAGACAATGCAGAGTTAGAGATGCTATTACTGGAATGATTCTTTTAAAAATACAACTCTGTGCCACTATTTTGCTTAAAATCTGCCATGATTCCTCTTTGTGATCACAATCAAAGCCAAAGTCATCACAATGCTCATGGCTCTATCAATTTGGGTCTTCCAACCTGTGACCTAATTTCTACCACGTTTCTCATCTTTATGTGCTCCCATCACTTTGACCTTGCTGCTGCTCCTTCATTATTTCAGATACTAGGGCCCTTACGGTTGTGGTTTCTCTTCTGGAATATACTTCCCCTCAACATCTGCATAGCAACTCCATTAACTGCTTTGATACATGCTCCATTTCCAATGATCACCTTCTTCATGAGCCCATGAATACACAAACACATAAACATGTATTTAATACTAGACGTCTTTGTGCTTAATGATAAATGCTAGATGCATTCCCAGTAAAGAAAAAAACAACAATGTCCACCACCACCAAAATTACTACAAATTATTGTGGAAGTACTAGCCAATTCAATTGTGTGCACACACGCACACACAAACACACACACATATACACAAACACATCTGTGTATGTAATTATTGGTATTTAAATATATTTACTTAAAAATCTATCAATATCATTCTAGAAAGGAAATCTTTAAAATTAATTTAGCAGGCATCAGAAATTTTCTAAATTTTTGGTAGTACTTTAAAAAAACTGTAATGAATGCTAATAAATATACTTCAGAAATTGACAAGATTTATGTAAAGAAAACAAGAAATTTCTAGAGAACATAAAGTAACACTCAAACACATTAAAACACTATCATAAAATAATAAAATAAGAGACTCAATCATATAAAGAAGTCAGATTTCTTAAAGCCAATCTATTATAGAAATCTAATAATATCTTAGTCAAAATCTCATATCACAAAATAATCTTACAGCTACTGTAAAAGAGTATGTAAGAATTATCATAAAAATATACAAAAAAGAGTAATTACTGTTTTCTTTCCCTACCAAATACTAAAATAGATTATAATACTGCAATATTAAACATTTTATTACACTAAGTTTTTCTTTTAATTCTGTAAATTAGACTACTCACCCACTTACTAAAATCTTTATTATCTACATTTATTAGTTTTTGTTAGTTAATTAAGTGGAGTCTTCTAAGTGTAGATTCACACTATCTTCAAAGAACAGTTTACATTTTTTCGATCCAATTTTTATGCCTTATTTTTTCCTCTTGTCAAAATGCACTAGTTCATATTTTCAAAATTATTTAGTTATAATGGCAAAAATTGAAATTCTCTGCCTTGTTGCTAAATTGTGAGAATGCTTTCCATGTTTCTTCATTAATTATTGAATAATTGCTTGGTTTGTGTTCAAAAAGATACATTTATCTCTATATATATATCCTTAATATTGTAGTGTTTTTTGTAAGAAAATATGTGAATTCTCTTATATTTTCAGCTTTAATAGAAGAAAAAAATTACCTTTTTGTCTGGCTAGATTAATATTGTTCTTATAAAATTTCCCAGTATTTGCATTCCAGGAAAGCACGCTAGTTGATTGTTGCCTGTGATTATTTCAATGACATTTTAATTTAACTGCAATTTTTCTAGGGATAGGGGATTGCAATGGTATCCAGATGTGAGATCTATCCTAACTGGTTGCTATGTTTTATTTCTACTGGATTTGGTATCAATGTTTTAATTGTTTATCAACAATTATTTAGAAGCTTTTAGAAAATCTTGCCTGGAACTTTCAATTTTTAAAGTTTTGATGGAATTAACTTTCAAGTGCTCACTTTGGCACCACATATACTAAAATTGGAACAAGATAGAAATGATAAGCATGGCCCTGATACAAGGATAACACACAAATTCATGATAACACATAAATTCCATATTTTTCCAACACTGAAATTCAGGAAATCATTCCCAAGACACATAGGTATCCAATTCTCCAATTTCAAAATGAAAGAAAAAATATTAATTGTAGCTAAAGAAAAGGTCTGGTTAAAGGGAAAGGAAGCCCTCAGACTAACAGCAGATGTCTTAGCAGAAACCTTACAAGCCATAAGAGACCAGGAGGCAGTATTTAACATTCTTAAACAAAAGAAACTCAAATGCAGAATTTCATTTTTAGATAAACTAAGCTTCACAAGTGAAGGAGAAATAAGTTCCTTTCCAGATAAGCAAAAGCCGAGAGAATATGTCACTACCAGATCTGTCTTAAAAGAGCTACTGAAGGAAGCACTAAATATGGAAAAGACCACATTACCAGCCACTCCAAAAAACACATACATATGCAAAGCACTGACACTACAAAGCAACCAAATAAACCAGCTAACAGCATAATGACAGGATCAAATCCACACATATCAATACTAACCTTGAATGTAAATGGGCTAAATGCCCCAATAAAAAGGCACACAGTGGCAAGCTGGATAAAGAATCAAGACCCACTGGTATGCTGTCTTCAAGAGATCCATCTCACATGCAATGACACCCATAAGTTCAAAGTAAAGGAATTGAGAAAAATCTACCAAGCAAATGGAAAAAACGGAAAAATCTACAAACCAAACGGAAATTGGGGTTGCAATTTCAATTGCAAACTAAGAAGTTTGCTAAAAACAATATAATTATGTGAAAATTGAATAACCTGCTTCTGAATGACCTTTGGATAAATAATGAAATTAAGGCAGAAATCAAGAAGTTCTTTGAAACTATGAGAACAAAGATACAATATACCAGAATCTTTGGGACACATATAAGGCAGTATCAAGAGGGAAATTTATAGCACTAAATGTTAGACCTCAATAGGACAATCTAACATCACAACTAGATGAATTAAAGAAAAAAAGATAATCAGTCCTGAAGCTAGCAGAAGACAAGATATAAGCAAAGTCAGAGCTGAAGTGAAGGAGATCAAGAAACCAACAACAACAACAACAAAATTCAAAAGATAAATCCAGGAGTGATTTTTTGAAAAAAATAATAAAAACAGATTGATTGCTAACTAGGCTAATAAAGAAGAAAAATGAGTAGACACAAATAAGCACAGTTAGAAACAACAAAGGAAATATTACCACTGTCCCCAGAGAAATATAAATAACAATCAGAGAATATTATGAACACTTCTATGCACATAAACTACAAAATCTAGAAGAAATGGATAAATTTCTGGACATACACACCCTCCCAAGACTGAACCAGAAAGAAACTAAATCCCTGAGCAGATTGATAACCACCTCCAAAATTGAATCACTAATAAATAGCTTACTAAAAACAACAAAGAAAATTCCAGGATGAAGCAGATTTATAGCCAAATTCTACCAATTCTACCAGGTGTACAAAGAAGAGCTGGTACCATTCTTACTGATACTATTCCCAAAAATAGAAGAGGAGAGACTTCCCTTAACTCATTCTATGAGGCCAGCGTTATTCTGATACCAAAACCTGGCAAAGATACAACCAAAAAGAAACCTTTAGACCAATATCCCTGATGAATATTAGTGCAAAAATCCTCAACAAAATACTGGCAAACCAAGTCCAGCAGCAAACCGAATCCAAGAAGCTTATCCACCACAGTCAAGTAAGCTTTAACCCCATGAAGCAAAGTTGGTTCAATATAAGCAAATCTACAAAGTGATGCATCACATAAACAGAACTAAAGTAAACAAAAAACAAAAAACAAAAAAACAAAACAAACAAAAAACCCCACGTGATCATCTCAATAGATGCAGAAAAGGCATTTGGTAGGATTCGGTACCCCTTCACATTAAAAACTCAATAAACTATGTATTGAATGAACATACTTCAAAATAACAAGAACCATCTATGACAGATCCACAGCCAACATTATACTGAATGGGCAAAAGCTGGAGGAATTCTCCTTGAAAACTGGCATAAGACAAGGATGCCTTCTCTCACCACTCCTATTCAACATAATATTGAAAGTCTTGGCCAGAGCAATCAGGCAAGAGAAAGAAATAAAAGACATCCAAATAGGAAGAAAGGAAATCAAACTATCCCTGTTTGTAGATGACATAATACTATATCTAGAAAACCCTATAGTCTCAGCCCAAAAACACTTTTAACTGACAAACAACTTCAGCAAAGTCTCAGGATCCAAAATCAATGTATAAAAATTACTAGCATTCTGATACACCAACAATAGTTGAGCTGAGAGCCAAATCAGAATGCAATCCCATTCACAATTGCCACAAAAAAGCATAAAATAGCTAGAAATAAAGCTAACCAGGGAAGTGAGCAATCTCTACAATGAGAATTACAAAACACTCCTCAAAGAAATCATAGATGACACAAACAAATGAAAAAATGTGCTTATGGATAGAAACAATCAATATCATTAAAATGGCCATACAGCCCAAAGCAATTTACAGATTCAATGCTATTCTTACTAAACTAGCAATGACATTCTTCGCAGAACTAGAAAAAACTATTTTAAAGTTCATATGGAACTAAAAAAGCCCCAATAACCCAAACAATCCTATGCAAAAAGAACAAAACTGGAGGTATCATGCTACCCAACTTCAAACTACACAACAGAACTACAGTAACCAAAACAGCCTGGTATTAGTACAAAAACAGACACACAGCCCAATGGCACAGAGAGCCCAGATAAAAGGCCACACATTTACAACTATCTAATCTTTGACAAACCTGACAAAAACAAACAATGGCAAAAGGACACCCTGTTCATTAAGTGGTGCTGGGGTAACTAACTAGCCATGTGCAGAAGATTGAAACTGGACCTTTTCTTTATACCATATACAAAAATCAACTCAAGATAGATTAAAGACTTAAATGTAAAACCCAAAACTATAAAATCTCTGAAGATAACCTAGGCAATACTATTCTGGACAGAGGAATTGGGCAATACTTCATGACAAAGACACCAAAAGCAATTGGCAATGCTTCATGACAAAGACACCAAAAGCAATTGCAGCTAAAGCAAAAATTGACAAACAGGATGTAATTAAACTAAATAGCTTCTGCACAGAAAAGAAACTATTGACAGAGTAAACAGACCACCTACACAATGGGAGAAGATTTTTGCAAATTATGTATTTGACAAAGGTTTGATATCTAGCATCTATAGGAAACTTAAACAAATTTCAAGTAAAAACCAAACAACCCCATTAAAACACAGTCAAAGGACATGAACAGATAATTTTCTAAGAAGATATATATGTGGCCAACAAGCATATGAAGAAAAAAGCTCACCATCACTGATTATTAGAGAAAGGCAGATGAAAACCATAATGAAATATGATTTCACACCAATCAGAGTAGTTATTATTAAAAAGTCAGAAAATAACAGACGCTGGCATCCTTTATATACCCAAAGGAATATAAAGCATTCTGTCATAAAGACACATGCACAGGTATGTTCATTGCAGCACTATTTATAGTAGCAAAGATATGGAATCAACGTCAATGTCCATCAATATTAGACTGGATTTTTAAAAAATGTGGTACATATGCACTATGGAATACTATGCTGCCATATGAAAGAAAAAGATCACATCCTTTACAGGAACATGGATGGAAGTGTAGGACATTATTCTTAGCAAACTAAGGCAGGAACAGAAATCAAAATACTACATGTTCTTACTCATGATGAGAACACACAGACACATGTAGGGGACCAACACACACTGGGGCCTATTGGAGGGTAGAAGGTGGGAGGAGAGAGAGGAACAGGGAAAATAACTAGTGGCTTAATTCCTGGGTGATGAAATAATCTGCACCACAAACCCTTATGACACAAGTTTACCGATATAACAAACCTGCACGTTTACCTCAAACTTAAAATAAAAGTTAAAAAATAAATAAATTTCAAATTAACTAAGCTTCAGAAACGTTTAACGAAGACAAGTTGTTGCTGAGGATTTTTTTGTTTGTTTGATAACTTTACTTTTTCTTATGCTAATTGGTCTTTTTAGATTGTCTTACTTCTGGTATAAATTTTCCTATTCTTTTTCTATAAATTAAAAAATCCAAATTTTCAGAGTAATATATATATTCACATATAATTTTAAACTTCCTTCCTCTAAATGACTCTCTCCAAATATCAATGTTTTCATATTTTTGCTTTCTCCTTTTTTTCTTAAGATTTTTAATTTTATTCGTTTCTTAAAAATAGCAAACTCATTAATTCTACCTTTTTTGTTAATTCATTATTTATCTTTACTAACTCTAACTTATTCTTTTCTTTACTACTTTAATTTGATCCCTAAATCATTTAGTTTGTGTGAAAACCAGGCAAAGATCTAGCACTTGAAAAGTTGTTAGGATGGACAGCTCCTATTCATTGTGAACGTTTCTATACTATGTTTAATGTCTAAATTGGAAGAATCCTAGACCTTGTGAGATGACTAGAAATTTTGGACACAGAATCCAGAAAGCATGGCACTTGGTGAAATTTAATTACCTGAGATGATCATAATATGGTCACCGTGGTTTAAAAATGGAGAGAAGTTTCAAACCAAGTAAGGCAGTGCGTCTTTAACAATGTAAAACTTCAATCCATACTGAGTGCTGAGCTCACTGATTCAGAGTATGCCCCGGTGGGAGAAGGGCAGACTCTAACCAGGCATCAGGTGTTAAATGGAATTCAGCTTAAAGATGCCTTTAGCCGAATTCCATTTAACACCTAGTCTTTACCTTTACTAGTTGAAATATAATCATCCTCTCAGCTTGCTTGTCACTATGAAATGTCTTGTAATAGTTTTTTTAATTCATTAGTTGGTAGTTATTATTTTCAATTATCCCTCAGTTTTTACTCATTTAGATTTTTTTTTTTCTGGCAGAGTCTAAGCTAGTTCATTGAGAAAAAATTAACAAAATTCTGCTAAGATTCATTTTTAAGATAAAGATAGAAAAGGAGAGAAAATAAAGAAAGAAGGAAAGCAAAGGAAGGACATTAAACAATTAGAATATATTTGACTACAGAGAACAAATGTATAAAATATCTTACTATAAATAACTGTTTTTGCAGGTAAATTTCAAAACAAAGTATGTAAGTAGACAAACTTCTGGAAAAATTGACTTATAAAAAGCAGCTAAAAAAGGGATAACCTAGAGCATATTATAAATATTAAGTCCACTGAATCAATCATCAAACATCTTTACACAAGTAAATACCTGACACAGGTAGTTTTTAGAAAGAATACCAGTACAATTTGATCATTACATATATTTTTAAGAAAAAAGAAAATGAGAGAATATTCTCAAAATTTTGAGGCTAATATAACCTTGATGCCACAACTTTACAAGGGTATTATAAGAAAGAAAAATCATAGACCAAATGAACTTATGAAAATAAATGCACACAGAGAGCTAATAGCTGGCAGGGAAAAGGAGCACTGGTACATAATACAAAATTACTATTACATACTAATTTTCTAAAGTTGAAACCAATTCTCTGAATATTAATTGTTTTTATTGCTTTTGTGTGATTTCCACAAAGTAAAGAGGGATAGACTGAATTTACTTTGGGTTTTTTTTTTTTTTCTTTTGAGACGGAGTCTCACTCTGTCATCCAGGCTGGAGTGCAGTGGCGTGATCTCAGATAACTGAAACCTCTGCCTCCTGGGTTCAAGTGATTCTCCTGCCTCAGCCTTCTGAGTAGCTGGGACTCCAGGCACCCGCCACCATGCCCTGCTAGTTTTTGTACAGGGTTTCACCATGTTGGCCAGGCTGGTCTCAAACACCTGACTTTATGATCTTCCTGCCTCAGCCTCCCAAAGTGCTGGAATTACAGACCTGAGTCACCACACCCAGCCACTTTTTTTTAAAATAGGAATTCCTAGTCCATAGATTTAAAAAAAATAACTTATCTAAAACATCCCTTACACTGATTTGAATCTTAAATGAAAAATGAAATCCTTCTTAAGTCTGAGCTTCATAAGATGAAGGTAAGGGCCACTTCGTTATTTTCAAATATAGCAATTAAGTTGTCTAGACAGACAAAAAGACTCTGGAAATCAAGATCCACTGAAAACCTGACCCTAATGACCTTATGAGTGTGTACTATAATACTTGAGATTTTCACAGGTGGAAAAATGTGAAGTGTGTTTATACTATTTGCCATAAGCCAATTTTATCTACATCAAGCCATATGGTTTGGGAAACTGGGAGTTTCAGGAGAATTCAGAGTGAAATTTAACAGTGCTGTCTGAAAACAGTTTATACAGAGTTTTTAAGCCATTCTAAAACACACAGGGACTTTTTTGTCTTTTCTCTCCCTTTAAAAAAAATACTATCATACTGATATTTTAAAACTCTATGCACAGTGTTTCTGTAATTTTCTGAAAATTGCCATGTTGCTACGCTGATCTACATAAAATTTTGTAAGGCTTACAGTGCATGATTTGTAATTTCTCTTCTTATGCATGAAATTAGAAGCACTTAATGTACTATATACTTAATTATTTAAAAAAATTGTAATTTTATAGTTTCTAAAGTATTGCTTTATTACACCTATCAGAATAAACATTGCTGTCAAATCATTCAGAGAAATTTATAAAGAAATCTGATAAACATTTCAACTAGTTTACAGATTATATTGGGCAATTCGCTTTTCAATATCTACAGAACAACTTGATATGAGAGCCAAACGTTTTGTTTTGTGACTTTTCTTAATGTATTAACTATATCACATGCACTATAAAAAAAACAAAGGCAATGTTACTTAGAACATTATTTTAAGATTTCAAGTTTGATTTTAATGTACTCCTTAGGTTTTCCATTTTATTTAAGGTTTTGTATTACAGCTCAAGTAAAGCAACTAGATTAACAAATATATTGAAATAAAAGTTGAATATACTCATATAAAATATTTAATTCAAAAAAGAAAAATGCCCTTTAAAATCTTGTAAAGTATCCCCAATAATAAAGGGAAATGTGACTTGCCTGTAAATTCCTTCTGGAAATATAAAACTTGATTCCTTATATCTACTGTAAAATTCCTTAAGTTGACAGTAAAAGCAGCAGGAGAAAAGTCAAATTTACACCCAATTGATTGGTTTGGAAACAATCACTCCTGTAATTAGGATAGGTCAGGAAAAGTTTCTTTATAAATAATTTATCAGAAACTACTCTATAAAAACCTAGGAAAATGTCAAGCCAGGTGCAATCTTTTTAAACTATCCCAGTATAAATCAATTAAGGTGCTTTATTTTGACATCTAGTGTCAGTATTTACCAAACGCAGATAGACAAGTCCATCCCTGCAGCATGCATTTGCAAATAACTTTACTCATTAATGTTTAATTAAGACAGAGGAAAACTGTCCTTGATATTTTGCTGCAATTAGTGCTCTGTATACCCCACTGACTTCTCATGATGAATTACTTTTCAAATGAAAAGTGAAGTGATTAAAACTGGAGTCACTCCATCTAGTATGCATTGCCCATACCTCATTTTAAAGAGAAAACCAAATAGAGCCACACACAGTGAAAATGCAAGTAAAATTATTTGCTACTGTCTATGTCAACAGTGAAGCTGCTTTCTGGTCATGACTATAAAGTGATATAATATGTACATCCCAAAATATTCCTATTAAATCATAAAGTCAGAAAACACCAGTGCTTTTGGAGATTTAACCTCAATTTAAGACATTCCACAAACACTAATTATGAAGGTTGTAAGGCCAATAGCCTCGCCAGGAGCCGGATGGACAATACCCACCCCCTCCGCACCTGATAACACTGTTATCAGGATGCCGGACGTCCTACTGGCGCCTGCCTTCTCCATGCAGGCTGCCCACACCCACTCCTGCATTCCACCCCAGCCCCAAATTCAGTACTAAATCATGCTGTCAGCCCAAAATTCAAAAATCCCACCGAGAGCCTGACCAATGGCAGCTCGCCAAGTCCGGGTCCAGTCTCTCTCTCTGGCCAATACAGGTGCCCATGCTTTGTTCCCTCACTGATCAATCTGTTACCTTCCCCAGCCCACCTGTCCATAGCCCCGCTGGGCTACCAATGGCAGCTTGCCAAGTCCAGGTCCAGTCTCTCTATGACCAATGCAGTTGCCCATGCTTTGTTTCCCCACTGACCAATCTATTGCCCTCATCCCCTATTAAAACCCCATGCCCAGAACGGCCGGGCATGACTTCTCTGGCCTCTTCTCTGGACCACAGAACCTCGCCCGGGAGCTGAATAAACTGGAATTTAGTTTTCCTTATACTGGCCTCAGTTTCCTAATTTTAAACTCGACAATAAGCCTTACAAAGGTCACATAATTTTCTGTATTGTATTCTAATAATTCCACTTTTGTTTTAATATTTTACTGTTTTAAAGAACTTCATAATCCATGTTACCCAATATCTTCATTTTGCCAAACAGCCAACAGGAAACACAGCATAACAAAAACCTGAAATCTGAGAGATCAGTTGACTTATGCAATGTTATACAAGAAACAAATGATAGATCTGAAAATAAAATGTAGTTGTTCATACCCATATGCTTCCTCCTACTCACTCCAAGTTTGTCTTCATTTTATACTGGAAGAGCAAACATACTATGGGAAATATTTATGAGCTCTTTGATTACATTACTCAGATATCATCCAGGTTGCAACATTCTTGAAATAGCATTTTGTTACCCATATATTTTCTGTTATATTTCATAATAACAAGTCAATTAATGTATTATTAGTAATAGGACATAACAATTGTATTGTTTATTTTAATATACTTCTTTTTAATTATTTTCCCAATCCCAGAATCTCACCTCAGATATGTGAAATAACACCAACTTTACAACTAACAGGCTGACAACTAGATTCACCAACAGGCGGGTTATGCTTGTATCACACAGTGAATTACTTGTCAACATAAAATAATTCTAAAATATAATATATAATTCGTTATTTAAATTCCGTATAATTTACAATGGAAGATCTGGTCAACATAAGCTTGCATCATCACATGACTACAATTCTTCAGAGCTGAGTAGTCACTTTGACTAGTGCATGTACTCTTTGGTTCTCCATAATCCCCACCACTCCCTATTACTTTCCAATATCTGGGCTTTGTGTCTGTTGCCATTTAAATTTATGCTTGTACTGTTGCTTTTTAACTACTTGTTTGCCTCACTCATTTATCTACCTGCCTAGTCCCAGGAAGCTTATGCATTTTCTACTCCTGGCATAATGGCTCTACTGGCAAAACTACTAAACGAGACAATAAATTTACAAACACACACACACAGAGCAAGATTTTGAAATTATATAGCATGAGTTTACTTACAATTGGATAAAATAATTATTTTGTTTATAAATTGTTTACATATTGAATGACCATTAAAATAATCTCTATAATATGCAAGCTGAATTTAAATATAATGTTTGTTCTTTAAAATCATGAAACTAGTGGGTGAGCATGCATTACCTTTGCTCAAAATTGCAGGGAAAGTCAAGGATCCTAAGTTGGAAAGGTTATGAATTAATAATTTTCAGTAACTAGTTATCAAAGGTATATTTATATGGGTTACATTAAGATCATGGGCCAGGAAGTATCAGTGGTAGGGGTATGGTATGCAGAGTAAGTGGAGTTGTCTGAAGAAACCAGGGGTATTTTCAGACAAAGATGCAGGTCAGGAATAAGTCAGTCTGACTGGAGTTATGCTGAGGTTAGAAAAGCCATCCAAGTAGATACTGGAGAAGCCTAGCATCCAGAATTTGAACTAAATTGTTTAATTTTCTGAAACATAAGCTTGTGTGTTATAGTTACACAAAATGAATGAGATTATAGTAAACCTTCAAATTATTTCTTATTCTCACAAAACATACTATTCTCTTTGGAAAATGGTTGCCAATACCATCTTCACATATGACATTTCTTGCTGTCTTTCATCAAGGGGGAAGAAAACACTTAAATCCTGACAATGGCTACAGTTAGGTTTAAACTTTCACATGATCTCCAATGATCAAGATAGAATAAACCTATGAAAAGTTGGGAAAACAGTCACTGAGGAAATATGATCAGACCCTTAAGAGGGGCCTCACTAATTTGTTATCATAAGGATGCCACTTATGATAACAATTCGAAGACCTTGAGCTAGCAGGTTTATTGATGGAGAACTCTTATCAGAATCAGAACCTCTGCTGTTAATTCTGACAGATTTACCACATGTGGCTGCACATGGCTACACCTGTACCCACTTAAATGTGTAAGAAGTGTTTAGTGCTGAGTCACTGAGAATTCGCCTCAGTAACATTTTAATTGCAATGCTACCTCAAATCAAATAAGGCAAGCCTGTTAGGAAAGTTACCCACATTATTATTGTTGCTTTCTTTAATGCCAAGAATCATGTTATTTGAAGGTATATACATCTGATGCTCTCTCATTACAAATGAAAATGTTGTGAATGCTCTTTGGGTTGGTAAAATCCATCATAGACAGGATTTTTTCTTTTGCACATAAAGAGGATATGCACTTAGATTCTATCAAAGATTGAATAATATCCAATATAGAAAATATTTGTATACATTTTCTATATACCTGAGAAATCAAAACAAAATGTTTAAGGAAGGAAGTCAGGGTTTGAAAACAAGCAATATTCTAATAGCTAATAACCAGAATCTTGATAATAACACAAAAATTTTACAAAGGAGTCTCAGCTAAATTTAGGACACAAAATTTTAGAATTGGGTCATGTAATCCTTCCTTTAGAAGTTAGATTATTAGTACATTGGGAAAATAACATTTTAGGACTTTATCATCTTCATTATTGAATTCACTACTGAGAGAAAGAATGGTGTGCTTATTAAAAACAAAACAATACCAAAAAATGGACTCTTAAATTTAAAAGATGCTAATTTGAATCTGAGTTCTTCAATGTATTAGCTAGATATTTCTTATTTCTGGACATAAACCACTTAGCATAGTGCATGACATTATTATATATTCTCAAAAATAGTATTATATGTAATGCATAATACGTACAATGACATAAATATGTAAAATGTATAATGTTCCCATTTACATTTTTAAATATGGTAGGTTTATGTGGATGTTTGCATGTGTGTATATAAATCATTTTTGAAATTAGTTCCTTTTCTAGAATCAAATGAAGGGAAAACTTATTGTTTACAATCCAGTTATGTGTGTGTGTGTGTGTATACATATGTATATATGCATATATACACATACATATATATAGCCTCTATGTATAATGATTTTATACAGATATATAAAATTGATTATATATAATACACAATATCTATACAAAATATATACTATCTGTATAAAATCACAAATTGAGTTGTGTAAGTTATCCACAATCTAAGGAATTCTGAAAGAATCTTACGAATATGCTTCAAGGTAAGATATGTACGCTTCTTGAAATTAAATCCATGAAGCCAATAATTAGTGTGAGTCTGGAAGAAACAGAAGAGAATCACCAGGAAGTAGAAATAAAATCTTAGACATTGTTTTGGAAACTATCCAGAGAGTTGGTTATACCCTAGCATTATCTATGGATTCTCTGGACAAAATATTCTGTAAATTCTTTTCACAGAATAAGCATTGAAGTGGAGTTTTATAGTTGAATCTTAATTTTACACATTACTTAGAACTACAACTAAATGTTAAACCATATTGCTAAGATTCAGAGAAGCAGAGCCTTGCTGTACTTTAGAAGGCTAGCTGAACACGGAGCCCAGACTCCATTCCAAAATCTGTGACTCCAGATGATTTTCTGTTGTTGCTGTTGTTATTGCTGTTTTATTCAGCATAGCCAATTGGCTTTTGGTTCTTCGTGTTTCTTTTTCCTTGAGTGTGCATTGTACAGCAAATATTATGGCAGCCCCTTGCAATCAAGCGCAAAGTCAAAATTGCCTTTTGTTGAGATATATTTGGGTAATTCCACCTTCAAAGTCTTACAAGTCAATTCTTTGCGTTTAGGACAGAACTCTGATGCTCCAGCTTCACACCTCTAATATTACTGGGATACTTGCCCTTGCTGGCCTTATATAGTAGAATCATCCTTTGCATGCAAACAAGTTCTGGCCCTACATCCCCTGGGTAAAGCTGAAAGGTGTCATGTGAACAGCTGTTCGATTTCAAATCAATACCTGCAATTAGGACAATCTGAACTTGCTCCTTTTGATTGGGGGATCATAAGTAAAGTCACTCCTTGGTATTTCTAGCAACAACATTTTAATGCACACTTCTCCTTCATCAAGTGTGACAATGGCCTTTCATTTAACCTCAGTTTCAGCTTTTATAGAGATGATCGTTTTTTACAAGGGTCATTTAAAAGTGAGTTTTCCATGTACCACATGACCATATTGCATTGTTTCATTGTGTCTAAAATGTACCCTCCACCTTAAGTAAAATCTCATCAAGATACGTTGCACAGGGAGAAAATAAAAAAAAAGAATAGAAAAAATATTTTTGTTCATAAAATTTGAAGTATTTTGAGAAAATCTTGGACTTACCTGGATGTAAGCTTGTGCTTCTACTAGAATAAATGGAGATGACTACATAAGGACAATCATCTTTCAGACATATCTAGTCATCTAGTCAATATTGGAATTACCCCACTACATGCCATCCCCACGGAATGGCTTTGTCTCAGTTCAATGCTTTGGTGTGACATAATAATAATATATCATAAACCAGTACAAAAAGCTGTCCTACAAAATTGTCATTTTTTAAATCTTGCAATGTTGAGAAAATTAAAACTATAGGTGATACAGTTTCTCTTTTCATGGTGGCTGATAAAAATCTTTGAGCAAAAATAATAAACTATTTTTAGTGTATTGAAGGAGATTATTATGGTTTATATTTTACCTTAATTCTTGGTTTCATTTTAATATTACTGTTTTTCTCTTTTTTTCTAACCCAACTTTTAATTTATTTTAACTTGCTGTAATTTATGTGTCTTTGTAATTAGTAATAAACCTTTTCTAAAATAGGGCAGAATATAAACCAATAAATGATTCTGTGTATTTCATGGCAGACAGATCCTTTCATGTTTCCTCTCCAATTTCTTTTGGTAAGCTGGCCTTCTACCATCTTTTCTCATGCATTCTTTTTACATCCACTCTGATTTTCTTACAATTCCCTGGACACTCTGTTTGACATTGCTGAACCTTTTCTTATAACATCTTTCCAATATTATTTCCGAGTAAAGAACATGCTTAGGATTGAACTCAAAAGTTATCCTTTGGTGGTTTTTGGAATGAATTAATGAAAATATGCCGCTGGAACAGCATCTGTGAAAATGAGAGGTACATTCATTTACTTTCTCTTTTCTTTGATTTATCTTACTTTAATTCAGTAATTTATAAAATATTAAATTCTCAATATACATAGCCTAATTGTCATCTTTCAAAGAAACCTAACTAACTTTAAAAAATATCATATTAGAAGACAAAAGTCTAAGAGAGGGTATAAGTTCTGAGATGTATGTACCCTCCACTATACTACCCAGTTATTTTCATTACCATTTTGCACTTTCCATAAATCTTTTTTTTAATGCGTTTTTAATGATTTTATCAGAGTAAACTTACTTTAAAAGGCAGTTTAAATTTTTCATTTACTATAGAATGTTGTTTTACCAAATACTAACTGAAGTTAGGCAATCATTTTCTAGGCAGAGATTTGTAGTGTGAACAGGTTGACTAAGTTGACTCACTGTAATAGGATTTAAGTAACCAATTCAAGCAAGAGAAACCTTTCCAGGATAAGTAGAAGGAAAAGCAATGTGGGATAAATTCACCTCTGAATTTTTCATGTTCTTGCATACACGACTGATGTATGTGATATCCTGAAGCTCTCCTAGCATCTGCTTTTTATTGAAATATATGTTCTAGTCTACTTTGGAGTAGGAAAAAAAACTGGAACCCAAGTGTTCCATTGAGGGAAAGGCATTTCCCATATGAGTGCCGACTTGCTCGTGTGTTTTTTTCACCTTATTTATTTATTTATGGTCAGGATCACAAGTAAAAGATATTGGCCCTTTGAAGAATGAACACTGCTGTCACCCTCCATTTCCTATAAGATGTCACAGCTGTGACAACGAAGGGTTTATAATGGCACAGTTCAGTGCCTTCATAATTTATTCTCTCTGATTTTATGCTCTTTAAGTCTCCTGCTCAACCATCCACTAACAAGCAGTGATATTAGCCAATAAATCAAAGACGTCTGCTTGTCACCACCAGATGCTTGGCCACATCGCCACCGATTATGAGACATACAAAAGGACAATTTCATGCAGGGAACTCAGCAGAGGTGTTCCACTGATATTCTGTTTGATAGAAAACCAGTTTGAGGTGAATGTAGTAAAATTCAGTAACTTTTATGCCTTGTGGCAATGAAGAACTAAGTTGAAATAAAACTGAGAAGTAAATTAGGATCTCACCTTTATGACTATTCCTTTTATGATTCTAAATCTCTTCCTTTGTCACTTTGATATAGGTTAAAAAAGAAATATCTTAATACACTCTGTTTATTTTGCTAGGTCTAAGAATTTATCTTTCTTTTCTAAAAGCACCAAATAAGACATTTATATCCATCTATTAAATATACTTATTAAAACATATTATTTCTTAAAAATTTAATAATAATATAACATTTGTTTGAATTGTAGTCAAGGTACAACAATAATATAATTTTATTTTTTCATTAATATTAAGACCTGCTGTAAGCTAATTAAAACCATCTATTAGGTATTAATTGCTTGTATTTTCTTCTGTTTCATTATTGAAATTACTGATCCACCATACTGTACATATGCCTTTTTCTGTGGTATAAACTAGAACAATAACAGCAGACTAAATGTATAGAGTTCAAATAGCAATGCTCAATATTTTAGGAAATCCCCTCAGCATACTTTAAATTTCTAAAGGAAGACAAGAAGTTTATATTTTTTTCTTTAAATAAAGTAGAAAAGCAATGTCCAGCTGGTTATATTTTAATGAAGAAGTTTCTAAATTTTTCTCAACTTAGAAGTTAACCGTATTTATACATTGAATGTATAACTAGATTGTTGACTTAGCATTTTGCTATATTGACAATTTATTATAGAACAAACTAGTTGTAAATTAGATTTTAATATGTTATAAAAAGGCATACATAATGATGCTTTATTTTTAATTAATATGGTGACTACATAAGTTGCCCTTTCTTTTTTCACATTCTCCTTTGACTTTCTCAGGGCTCTAAAAATGCCATTCAGAAAATGAGTGAGTTATTCCACAGTGCCTCAATTTCAGTTACTAACTCTTGGAGGCCAAAAAATCATGTCTGTTATTTTGTTTCCTTCCTTTCTTCATCTTATTTCTTTATTTTACAGACATTTCTAGATTATCATTTCCAAATATTATGTCATTTAAGCCTCTTCAGAATAACAGTTTGAACTTTCCAATGTATTTAAGTATAACAACGTTTAAAGTAAAATGTTTACTATATGTATTCAAATAATAAACTTGCATTTCACAGTTCCATTCAACCTAGGTAGAGAGGCTTTATCACTGTGGTTGCTTTGTTGTTGCTGTTGTTTTGTTGTGATTTATACTATGACTTTTACATTGATATTTCATGATAGTTTTATTTCCCTTAAGCCTAATAGGAATCCAAAGAGGCCGTCTATTTAGAAAGCTTTAGACAGAGAAGATAGTTCACTTAGAAATGTGTGCTTGAAGTTCTTTTTTATTTCTCTGAGCTACAGAATTATTAATTATTATTAAGTATTTAGTTCACTTTTTTTTTTTTTTGAGACAGAGTCTTGCTCTATCACAGGCTGGAGTGTGGTGGTGCCATCTCGGCTCCCTGCAACCTGTGCCTCCTGGGTTCAAGCGATTCTCCAGCCTCCTGAGTAGCTGAAACTACAGGCATGTGCCACCATTCCCGGCTAAATTTTGTATTTTTAGTAGAGGCAGGGTTTTACCATGTTTGCCCGGTCTCAAATGTCTCACCTCAGGCGATCCACCCACCTCAGCCTCCCAAAGTGCCAGGATTACAGGCATGAGCCACCGTGCCCGGCCTTAAGTACCACTTTTTATTCTGCAAAGTTTTTATAACTATTTTTCTGTGTCTCACATTCCTATGAAGCATAAGAGTAAATATCCAGTTATATTAAGCACAAGAAACCAAGGAAGCACTATAAAAGTATACTAACAAAGTTAAAAAAAATAGAAATCTTAGGAATATTAAGAAAGTGATAAATTACAGCACAATTTGGCTTATGCACAATCACCATAATAGAATGGGGATTCCTGCTCTCATCTCAAGAAGTGTGTTGGCATGTATTGCCCTGCAGTAAAAAGATAAGAAATGTCTTAAAATGAAAAGAACTACAAAAACACAGAAAATGAGAAGATGATTAAGGATGTGTGCAGTATTTACCTTTGATGAGACAT
The DNA here is from genome assembly GCA_963573385.1 of Cacajao melanocephalus. Classification (NCBI taxonomy): domain Eukaryota; kingdom Metazoa; phylum Chordata; class Mammalia; order Primates; family Pitheciidae; genus Cacajao; species Cacajao melanocephalus. The sequence continues at coordinate 36,803 of CAUYLG010044553.1, read as the reverse complement.
TATTAACACTACGTTTATACAGCTAAGGCAAGTGATGAGTTTAAGTGGATTTGATTGAGTTACTCAAAATCAATGAAAACCTGTTAGTGTTTTTTTTGTTTTGGTTTTTTTTTTTGGTGTTTGGTTTTTGGGTTTTCTTTCCCCCAATATTGAGAACTTGAGAAACCCAGAGAAATTTAGAATAAATGCAGCATAAAAGTAGCAATATCAGTTCAGATTATTGATATCATCTCTCCATTATTTTGTTCCATGTGTCAATCAAATACTTTACCTGTAGATTCTATAATACTGGGTTGGGTGGAAAGTATTGGCCACCTATTATCTTGAATGCAAACTCAGAGAGATAACATTTATGGAGCTGTCTCTCTCTAATTACTTGTGTTGAAACAGTCCTGATTCACTCTGTAGCTTTTGTGAGACATCTATACATATCATTGTTATTTCACTGTTCATCTCCAGGGATGTGTGTGAAACCTGCACTGACATACCACAATGTATCAAGGTAGAAGAGGTCTGATTCTTCCTACTGGCAGGAGAGAACACTGAACTATACTGTCCTAGGCCTAAGCATAGTTTGTCAATCCAACGGATGATTTTCTAGTTTCGAAGAATACCTAACACAGGTAAAATTCCTTTACAAGCTGAGATAGAAGCAAGTTACAAATGTCTCTAACAAACAGCAATGGAACAATTCTTTTGCAACATCTTCCATGTCTTTTAAAATCTTACCAATCCACCATTCTAGGAAGGTTTATGACCATGACTCTATGGATCATGGATTTCATCTTAATTTTCTCCTCATGACCTTACCCAAGTAATAATTTACTGACATGTTATTTTACTCATAGCTTAGCAGCACAAATGCACCTTCATCTGAATTCTGCGCCTTTCATACTCTGACTCTAAAGCAAAACTCCATAACAATTTTCTTCTCTTTCTCACATCCATAATCAGTCCTTCTGAATCTGTAATTCTTCTTGCCTGCACAATATATCTGTCATTGATCATAGCACTCTGATTAGAGCTGTGAGCTGGACGAAGTTTTCTAATCTCTATTTTCTTTATCTATAAAATGAGACTAAAAATATACTTCAAATGCTGTAATGGGAATTAAAGGAACGAATACTAAACTTTACTACATGTAAAGGGCTAAACCAGGGTTAGATGCATAGAAACACATTGCTGAAGAAGTATGAGTTTGTGTTATTATGGTGGCCATATTTTTTTTTCTAGAGCATACTGTTTTTGTGAGTATGTATTAAGAAGGGTAATCATGTTATTTATCTATTAATTTAAATTAGAAAGTATATCTAAGAGTAAAATGTACTATTTAACACTTGATTTATGTCAGTACAAGAGTCTTTGATTTTTATGTATCAGTAAACCAGTAGTATAAACCACATACTAAGCAAATTTATAGGTGTCTGCAAGTTTTATTGAATAGTATCATTGCATGAAGTATCATTTAGAATACTGTTATGATTCAATTGCAAATGCACCAATAATGATAGTAAAATATTTTAGGCTACACAATTCTTTATGTGATAGAGTCAAGCAAATATGATCAATGTAACTGACACATAATTTGATTAGCATAATAAACTTAAGTTACAAAATTTAAACTTGTTTAATAAGGGAAAACATGAAACCATTATCAGAAAAAAATAAAACTGAGAATATTGGAATTGTTCAATCAATTATTTCTGTGCTGGGCTTAGTCCTCAAAATTTATAACCATAAAAAATATCACAGCCTCTTTAGGCCAGGTATTTATGGATGGTTTTAATTAGTATTTTTCTACTCCACTAGAGTATATGCTATTTGAGAGTAAGCATAGAGTCATTCATTTATTCAACACCAATAGACCACTAGCATCTAAATGAGTGCTCAATAATATAATATTTTTTGTACAAATGAATGATGAATGACCTTCATTTTTCATCTTTAGAATGGTGGGTCCAGAGTATATAACATCTCAGCTCCAGAATTTTAAAATATTTTGACAGTATAATTAAAATATATCACAATTTAAGCACATATAAGAAAAACAGAAATCCTTCTCTGCTTTTGCATCTTTCTCTGTAACCATACTTTTTAATTTTATGGGCTCTATATGAGTCTGTCCACTCTACAGAGATAAATAATCTCTGATACTGATCATGAATGAGTTCACAATAATAAAGCCTTGCTTTGTATTTGTAGTACAGATCTTCATGCTTCCCTACAAATAAATATCAATGTCACCATTTTAAACTACAAACTCAGAGAGGACCTGAGACATTCATAAAGACGTTTTGCATGTTGACCTGCATGAAGGAGAAATTCTTTCTTAAAAAATAGTAGAAAATGGTAACAAATAGGAGAAATAGAAGAAATTATGTTGAATTAAATAAAGTAAAATTGAATTGAAATGATGAATATAATATGAGTTAAAAATCATATACACTGACCGTCTTATTTTTCAATGTATGGTGTTTTACTTAAAGAGTGACCCCATTACATTGACTCCCTTTTTCTGTCCAATCTTACATTAGCTTTTTGAGCATGTCCAAGAAGGTATGTTTCACTCCTTATTAAGTCCTAATCATTTGTGTCATTCTTTGAAGATTCAATCCACAGAGACTAATCTCTGGTTGGCTTAGGTTTAAAAACAGAAAGTAGAAGCAGAAATGGCTTTTATAGTTCAGTTAAATCATAACTCCTATTCAACTTCACTTTTAAAATGAGGGCTTAGATGACGTGTCTAAAATCTAAGTCAGGTCACAGCACAACCCATGTCTCTGATTTCCTATTCTGGAATTGTTTGAACCACACCTCAGAAGATTCTGGAAATTTCTTCATGTGGAGTAATAGATGACTATTCAAGTCCTGAAAGATCATCGGAGCTGCTCTGACCATCCTCAGTAGTATTAAAACACATATTGGTTCATTTTAACATCCAGGGTATTTACAATTTTCTTATTAAAACAATATAGGTATGATTTTCCACAATAATATGCTCTTAATAATAAACTTACATATGTATTTACTTTAACTGTACAAACGACTTTACCAGCTTCTTTGATATTTCTTGTGTATGTAATGTCTAATCTGTGATAGCACTGAATAGCAAATTGTTTAACACACTTCCAATTTCTGAAGTATTTTCTTTCTTATGTAGTAATCAACTGCATGACAATTTATTATCAAGCAAATATCCAGAATTATAAGCCAATTTTCTTTCATTTGCCATTCTATAATGTCATTAATTTTGTCTGAGTTGTAATTAATTAAATAAAATACAGTAATTTAACTGTAGATCACATTTTTTCTTCACATCTTAAAACTTTTCTCCAAAAGTGATAGCAATTTCTAGACTTTACAGCTACTAAATATTTCTTGGGTCTGACTGTTATTCCATGGTGGATAGACATAAAGGTGAATTCTAATTATCTCTGCCTCCTGTGTTCCACGCCGTGCATATTAACCTCCCACTGGAGTGTGGGTGGGACCTAAGACTTCCTCTAATCGACAGAATGTACAAAGGTAATGGAAAGCCAATACCATGATTATGCTGTTATATAAGACTTATTTATCTGTCTTTCTCTCTCTTCTTCTGTCACTACCTTCAAAGAATTGAGGTGCTTTGAATCCCACAGCCAAAGGTAAATAAATTCTGCCAACAACCTGAAGGGCTTGGAAGTGGATCCTTCCTTCTTCAATCAGTCCTCCAGATGAGAACACACACCTGATTAACACCTGGACTGCAGTCTTATAAGGGATCCAGCTATTCCATGGCTCAACTCCTGACCCAAAGAAACTGTGAGATTAGAAATGTGTGTTGTTTGAAACTACTGTGCTTATGACTATTTGTTGTACAGCATATAAAACTATTTCAGCCAGGGCGTAGTGGCTCACACCTGTAATTCCAGCACTTTGGGAGGCCAAACTGGGTGGATCATTTGAGGTCAGGGGTTTGAGACCACCTGGCCCACTTGGTGAAACCCCATCTCTACTAAAAATACAGAAAAGTAGCTGGGTGTTGGTAGTAGGCACCTGTAATCCCAGCTACTCGGGAAGTTGAGGCAGGAGAATTGCTTGAACCTGGGAGGCAGAGGTTTCAGTGAGTCAAAATCGCACCATTGCACTCCATCCTGGCAAACAAGAGTAAAACTCTGAAACAACAACAACAACAAAAACCTATTTTAATTATTTTCTTAATTTTCCTTTTTTCTGGAATTAATTCTCACACTATCATGAAGAACTTTTTGGAGCTGAGGATTTCTAGATTATTTCTGTCTCTTAATTACTACTATATATCTTAGATCATTATTTGAGAACCAATATTTATTGTCTATAAAGATTGCTAAAATAACTACAAATTCTCCAATAACTACACACAGATGAGCAGAATAACTAAAAACATTCATTTTTAGGCATCTAGACTTTATGATTCTGTTCTTCTCATCTGAAATAAAGCTTTTTTGTTACTAAAGTTTGAATTTGCCTCTTTTTCAGTTCCTAGTGCCATTTAATATAGCAATACTTCTTTATGGTTCCTGCAAAACCATGACTGATACTTAAATATGGGTTTTAGGGGACTTATACAGTAGTAGGTTTACTCCATTATAATTTTTCTGAGGAGGAAGGAAAGACAGAGAGCTTCCTTTGAATTCTCAGGATCCCTTCTGAATCAATTTTCATATGTTTAATTTCTCTGGATTTAATTCCTTTTTGATTTTAACACAGCCTGAATTCAAGGGAAAAAAATGAAAATATCATGCCTGTAATCCCAGCAATTTGGGAGGCTGAAGCAGGCAGATCACCTGAGGTCATGAGTTTGAGACCAGCCTGACCAACATGGAGAAACCCCATCTCTATTAAAAATACAAAATTAGCTGGGCATGGTGGCACAGGCCTGTAACCCCAGCTACTCAGGGGGCTGATGCAGGTGAATTGCTTGAACCCAGGAGGCGGAGGTTGCAGTGAGCTGAGATCATGCCATTACTCCAGCCTGGGCAACAAGAGTGAAACTCCATCTCAAAAACAGCAACAAAAACAACAACAAAAATGAAAATAATATCAAAGCAATTGCAGATGGAATCCGCTTTAGGGTGTCAGACTTAAAATCTACCACAGTGTATGGCTCAAGGACAATAAAAAAAAATTGTAGGATAACCATCAACAATGTGAAGTGTAGGAAAGTACTTCTGACCCTTTTAACATGAAAGGAAACTACTGTACAACAGGAGACAGTTTAATGTAAGGGACACAATTACTACATAAAAAATTAAACCTTATATTCTTATATATGTAGGAGAAAACGAAGGGAGAAGAGAGTTAATATTTAGTGAGTAACTATTTTGTGGCAAGCATTGTGTTAGGCCTTTAAACACTAAAGCTAATATAGTAGCTTTGGACAAATACTTGATAGATAGTAAAAACAGAGGTCTAAGACATCCATATTCTCACTTGACTTATAAATATCTGGCAGTCATCACTCCCATCCTAACAACACAAAAAAAGCTGAACAAAGTGAACATCAATGTCTTGTTTTGGATCCAACAAAGAATAAACCTCAACTCTGAAATATGGAATAGTAAGTGATTTCAGAGAGTTGTAGTCAAGGTCTGCTTACCTGGAGTAGAGGCTCCTAGAGCTGTAAACTGGTAGGAATACTTAAATGGTAGTTTTGACAAGTTCCTGCAGGCTAAGTATGAAATAGAGTGAGAGTGAGAAAGTTCAAGGACCCAGAGGGTCCTCACAAATTTATGGTTTTACCTCAAAGAACTCCACTAGCTTCTCACAATTCAGAGCCAAAAAACATGGCTTTATGGTTCTGGCAGAGGTAAACAAAAATAACCATTTAGAAGTCTGTCCAAAATATTCTATAGAATGAAAGCTTACACTTCACTGGAGAATACTCTACAGGAGCATTGTCTCACCTGGAGAAGAGCCATTTCCCTAACCACAACCTCTGTTATTCCTTCACCTAAGAGGGGAAAGTCTAACAAACACTTGTGAAAGACAAGACTGAGGGACACAAGCCCACTAAATGACTGAGGTTTAATCATAAGATTATAAAATGAATCTGCTCCTCTACTCTACCACCACAACAAAAGAACTCCAATTTAATAGCAGTGGACTACAGATGAAATATGTGTAAAATGCAGACTCTAAGGAAGCGTTCTTAGGGAAACCCAGAGACAGTAGGAGAGGCAAAAAATAGCACTAGAGGAATTTGAAGTTTCTGGTACCATATAGCACACATTAAATATAGCCAAACTAACTTAAAATCTGAAACAAAAGACCCACTCACCTCAATCCTACTATCTGGTATATTTTTTCAGTCTTTCAACAACAGAAAAATAACAAGGTATAACAGACGGCAAGAACAAAACATGGTATGAAAACAAAGCAAGCTTCAGAAGCAGACTCAAATATAACATAGATGTTGGAATTATCAGACAGCTTAAAATAACTGTGATCATTATGCTAAGCCCTCTAATGGGAAAAAAATGAGTAGCATATAAGAACAGTTGGATAATGTAAGCAGATAGCTGGAAATTGTAGAAAATAATTTGAAGGTAAATGTAGAAATTGAAATAATGTAAAAGAAATGAAGAATTCCTGTGATGGGCTTATTAGTAGAATTGGACATGACTAAGAGAAGAGCCCATAAGTTTGGCTGTATGTCAGTAAAAACATCATAACTGAAATGAAAGAGAATAAAAAGAATGACCAAAAACCCAGAATATCAAAGGCAATTTCCATATCAAAAGATGTAACTTATATGCAACTGGAAGAGCCGAAGGAGAAGAAAGTGAAAATGGAACAGAAGAAATGTTTGAAGTAATAATCACCAAGAACTTTCCAAAATTAATGACAAACAGCAAACCACTGATCCAGGAAGCTTGGAAATACCAAACAGGTTAATGACCAAAAAAAAAAAAAAAAAATCTATGTTTAGGCATAACACAGTTAAACTGCAGAAAAACAAAGATAAAAAAGAAATAACAAATGAAGCCAAAGGATAAAAACAACCTGTAGAAAAACAAGGATAAGAATTACCTGGACTTCTTTTCATAAACCATGCAAACAAGAATAGAGTAGAGTGAAGAAAATAAAGTGTTGAAAGAAAATAACCACAAACCTAGAATTATATAAGCAGTGAAATTATATATTCTTTTGAAAGTGAAGAAGAAATAATGTATATTTTTAAACAAACAACAACTAAGGAAATTTATTGCCAGAACTATCCTTTAAGAAATATTGAAAGTTCATAGAGGCCAGGGGCAGTGGCTCACACCTGCAATCTCAACACTTTAGGAGGCCAAGGCAGGAGGATCACCTGATGTCGGGAGTTCAAGGCCAGCCTGTCCAACATGGTAAAACCCTGTCGCTACTAAAAAAATGCAAAAAAAACCCAAAAAACAAAAAACAAAACAGGGCGTGTTGGCTCACGCCTGTAATCCCAGCTACTTAGGAGGATCCCTTGAACCAAGGAGGTGGAAGTTGCAGGGAACCAATATCGTGCCACTGCACTCCAGCCTGGGGGACAGAGTAAGAATCTGTCTCAAAAAAAAAAAAAAAAAAAAAGAATGTTCATAGAGAAGACAATGATACGGATCTACTGGAAGAACAGAAAAGCGCAGAAAAGCATCAATGAATGAATAATTGAAGGAAAAAATATTTTTTCTCATACTTAAGTGATTTTAAAAAATTTGATGAAGAAAATGAGACTGACAATATATTTGATGGTTATAGAATAAAGATAAGAAAAGTGAATTACAGTAAGGTCATAAGGAGAAAGAGGTTGAGTATACTCTTTTACCAGTTATCTACACTAAATGTGAAGCAATCCATTGTTATTTGAAGGGGGACTTGGATTAATTAAAAATGTATATTGTGATTTCCAGGGAAACCACTAAATTTTTAAAGAAGCATCACTGATAGGAAAATAGAGGAAGAATAATGGAAATATATAACATGATCAGATAAAGTCAGAGAAAGGAAAGAGGAGGCAGGAAACAAAAGACAAGCATAATAAGTAGAAAACAGCTATAAAAATAATAGGTGTTTAAGCTATGTTTTTGTTGGTTTTTTTTAAAGATAGGTGTTATTCCAAATAGATCAAATAATCACTTTAAATGTGAATAGTTCAATATGCTGATTAAAGATAGAGATTTGAACTATCAAGCCATAGAATGATATGGATGATCTTTAAATCCTTATTTCCCAGTGAAAGAAAGTAGTGTAAAAACGTTACATACTATGTGATTCCAATTAGATGATGCAGAAAAGGCAAGGCTACAGAGACAATAAAAATCAGTTATTGACAGGAGAGAGAGCAAAGACGGAGGGTCGCATAGGCGAAGCATAAGGGATCTTTTAGGGCAGTGAAACTATTCTGCATAATCCCAAAATTGTGAATATATAACACCATACGTTTTTCAAAACCCACTGAACTTTACAGCACAAAGATTGAATCTTAATACATGTGCAATATAACATCATTTAAGATTAACACTGGTACTAAGAAAGTAATGCAGACTATGACAAAAGAATCTAACTCTATTAAAATAGTATGTAATGACCTCATTTGAGTAGGTAGGTAAAATGTGCTGACTTAAGTAAGCTGAAAATAACTGGAGTCTATAAACCGAAAGTAAAAAAAAGTTCCATAAATACTATATTCTAGTTGATAACACTGTTTCTACTGGGAACTCAGGCTTACAATTCTGATACTCTGATACATGAATACAGGAAAGGAAAAATTAGGTGAATGGATGGCAGATGATAGAACCAGGTTTCTCATTGTTGAATTGGAAATTTACAAATAAGCCAGGGATGGAAGCTAGAAATATACATGTGGAAATGGTTTAGAGCTGGAAACATCAGTATGAACTCACGTTTAGCTTAGTACAGATAGTGTTGGTTACATAGAGAAATATATGTGTTTATTATATATATTATATACAGAGTGTATATTACATATATATATACATATATATATATGTATATATACCCCATATACAGAATTTAGCTTACCTACATATATTTATACCCACTTAGCATATCCACAAATATATATATTTATTTATATATGCACATCTCATACACAGCACTTAGCATCTCCACATATGTTTTCTTGCTCTGTCAGCTGAGAAGGCATAGATGCAGTGATATTCCAGTGGCAATAAGCATACCTAGTGCCCAAATCTTGGTTTCTAATACTGTTGTTCAACAAAAGAAATGGATGATTTTAGGACTGTGGCAGAAAATATGCAAGAATAGTCTGTGGTACTCTATAGTGAAAAATGGAAGGTACTAAATAAAATACAGAAAAAAATAAAGAAAGAGTGAGCTCCCAATGGCAAAAGGTGAAATAAATTGTGCAAAAAAATAAATAAAGCAGTATTGCATTATAACCCAGCATATAAAAAAATGAGTTTATATCAAAAATGAAATAATTTAAAGAAGATAAATCACTTATGCATAATAATTCCAAATAATTAATGTAGATATTCTCCTTTCAAGAGTTGGAGCTTAAATCACTACTTCTTAAGCGTCGAATTTTCAGAATGACCTCTTTCCAAAAATTGCAGCATGAAAAAGAGAAACATGAGTAATTTTATAGTAAAAATTAAAAAAATTTATAATTTCATAGTAAAAATTAAAAAATTTTTTAAGGTGATGATGGTTAACATCAACAGTGATAAATCATGTTGATCATACGCAACTTTAATGTAAAGTAAGGAGAATGACATTCTACTTCTGTAGTATTCCTGCTGAAACTTCATGATCTCAGTCTAAACATTTGGAAAAATATTAGATAAATCTCAATAAATTCTATAAAATACATTATATAAAATACCTTACTAGCACTCCTCAAAAATCATCAAGTAGACTCAAAAACAAAGTCTGAAAAACTGTCACAGCAAGAGAAGTCTAAAGAGATAATAAGGGAATCTTGATGGTATCCTTAGATTAAAAAAAAAAGTAGGTAAAAATTAAGAAAACCTCAATAAAATGTGGACTTCAGTTAATAATGATGTATTCATGTGGGTTTATTAATTGTAGTAAAGGTATCATATTAATGTAAAATGTTAATAACAGGAGAAGCTTGTTGCAGAGTATACCAGAACTCTCTTTACTATCATCATAAATTTTCCGTTAAGTCTAAAACTTTTGTTTTAAAAAAGAAAAAAACAGGCCAAAAACATGGTGTTCTTTTATAAATTTAAAACTAAGGAAATATAATATTAAGTATTGTGTATTATTTATTTCAAAATAGCTACAAGAGAAGACTCTGAATGTTCTTACCACAAAGAAATTATAAGCGTATGAGGTGTCAGCTATGCTAAATACCTCGATTTCATTTTTACACAATTTATACAGGTATCAAAACATCACATTGTACCCCATAAATATGTGTATTTATCATGTGTTAATTAAAAACAAAATTAAAATAACTAAGAAAATATACTTGAGGTTATGAATGACTTTGAGGATATAAAATGAATGGAGATACAGTACTGTAAAATTTTTAAGTGATTACTTATGGTCACTAGAAATGGTAAGTTGGAATTCTTGCTCTATTGCTTGCAAGATGCATTAGCATAAATGTTTATAAATGTTGGATATATGTAATAACAATTTATGGCACTAATATGTAGTGGCTCAAAGAAGAATTATGTATTGAAACTCTGAAGAGAATGAATGCCTTCCAGAAGAGTTTAGATTAACTAATTTGAAATTATGAGCACACTCAAATAGAGGTTAACACTATGTGTGAACATGTCTGTTTGTATGTATGTGGTTGGAAAGCAATGGGGCCTAGAAGTAGAGCATAAATGAAGCTAGCTTTGACAGTGTTTCTAGTCTAGTTCTGGGAAGAGGATGACCTGAATAGGAGCTAGCATATCTATGGGGGTAAAAGGTAGAATTGGATTCATTAAGTGATGTTAGCCCATGAGAGCCATTAATACCATTTAGTTGATTTCTCTATGTTATACATGTTCACCAGACCAACTCTTGATTATATTCAAATTTCCATGTAGATTTATACAAAGAGAGTGCACTGATCAGAAAAACTAGAGTATACACGTCTCTTGATTCTAAAAATCTATCCTTAAAAACTAATGACTAGGTGTCTGATTTTTAAGCATCTAAGTTTAGTTACGCTGAATTATCCTTGAGGTACATCCACCTGTGGTGTTCTAGGACTTTCCGAATGATTTTCAACCTCTTTGCATAAACTTTTCTTCAAACTGCAAGTTTGTTTTTTAATCATTCAAATTAAGAAATGTACCTTAATTTATTTAGACATGCAATTAAACTCCTTGTATTTTACACAGAAACATCAGCATTGGTGTTACTAACATCAGTGACAGTATCAGTATAACATCAGTAAAATCAAATACCAGTATTAGTGTTACTTCATTTGTAAAACTGAAATCATACGATGGATATCCCAAATTACTCAAGGACATAAAACAAACATTCATGAGCAACAACCGTAGATTCATTTGAATAGGGAAAATCGGCATGTTGTTTACTTGGCAGGTATTTTTCTAGACTAATGCATTTTCTAAGTTAACTCACAGTCCATAGTTTTGAGTTTAGATTTTTGGACATATATGCAGTGTTTAATGGCATTTAGCTATATGATGACTTTATCTGAAAAAGGCATCTATTTCACAAAGCAAAATTAGAGAATCAATAAAACATAAGTATATATACATATATGGTATATATAATTGAGCCACAGGATATTATTTGACCGATGGACCCCTCCTTTATCTAAAATAGGGTGAGGAATTAATGGGACAAAATGTTGGAGAAAAACATTCAGGGAGTGACTCTCTTCACAAGTTTAGTAGAGTAGTTAAGAACACAGGCTTTGGAGCCAGTTGGATATACATTTTAGCCCCAGTTATCCTTACTAGGTGGTGGCCTTGCGCAATTTTTCTAATTTCTCGATGACTCTATTATTCCTTATAAAATGAGGATAATGATAGCACCTACCTTTACAATTGTGGCTTATCACACAGTTAATTCCTCATAATACATATCATGTTTGTTTCCTCTGTTATTAAATTAAAATTAATATGATTGTACTTATTATTTTGCCTATGCCACAAACACAAAATTTGGTTCACTGATTTGGCACAGGGAGGGCATACTCTAACAAAATATCAAATGGCGATTCTATGTACCTACAATCTCAACCAATGAGGCTATTCCTTAATATAGAAAAAAAAATCAAGTCCTTGGTTTTCCTTTCAGTTTTTCTTCACTCATAGGTCAAAACTGCAGTAGAATTATTGTAATAGAAAATATGTAACATACAAAGAGTAAGTCAAGTTATCAAAGAAGAAATGGACAAAAATATTTTAAATGAAAATCCAAAAGATTTGGCTATAAATAAAAATGGTTCTGCAATAACGACAATCATTAAAGTTTCACTGTATCAAAAATTGCATTTGAGCTTGGGTATTGTGGTAGAGACCATGGTCAAAAAGAGTTCTATGTTCTTACACATTTCTACAGTCTGGCTTGCAGTTCATTGGTGCCTTATGACTCATTTTGCCCAACATCCTGTGAACAGAAATTATATGTATCTTTTGGGTGGTGGCATTTGATAGCCTGTGTGCCTTGTCCGTCTCTCTCTTTTTCTATCTCAGAAATATGGGAGACCATGTAGTCCCCAACACAGACTGGGTTTTCTGTGAAGCTGACTCTGAGACTGAGTTTAGTGAATAGGATGTTTATTAGCAAGGGCTAATCCTTTGGGATCAACACCTTTGAAAGAGAGGAAAAGGAAACAGGATGGGGCAGAGGAAGAAATTGAAGCTGAGATTCTTGCACTTGATATACTTCTCTAGGAGCTACAGAGTTCACAAATGGCCTATTCAGAGTTGTCTGCATTATATCAAAATGACTGTTCCTCTAAATACCTGCTTCAGTCAGTGTTGGAGGACAAGAGTCCTTCCTCAAAGGGAAGTGTGGTCAGAACATCACCACGTCCACTACCTTTCAGAAACAGAATTACAAGATGGACAAAGGCTGCTGAAACCAGTGTCAGGGCTTGGCTATTGCTTCAGCTAATGTAATTTTTTCTAATACAAGTATATCTTTAACATATTTCTCTTTTACATGAATTCTAATATGTACCGAGTCATTTTAAAAATTAAATTAGTTTTATTCAGGTCTATTCTTGTGAATACATATTGAAGAAATATTTTTAAGGAGAAACAGAAAATCTGTTAGCATCTGAATTGTATCATAGTTAAAGCTCAAGCTGAAGTCTCTCATGAAGATGTATTTTTCCCAGAGTAGATCTTTTATTTGCTTTGGCAATAAAAATTATTGCCATTTAACAAAACAAAAAAAAATCACACTATTAACATAAAATGACTAATAGACATTCACTTTGCTTATATAAGTAGTAATTTGGCTTCAAGTTTAAACAATGCAAAGTTAAAATATTAAGAAATTTTGTGTAGATTAAATACAGCTAAAATAAATATTGAAAGGGAAATCCGTCCCAATTGACTATTGTTAGCTGATTTCTAGTTTCTGTAGACAGATGTTGGCCTCAAAGAGTTATAGATAAAGCAAGAATAACACCCAATGATTTTGATCTTGAAATGGCCACATAGCCAGAGTATGCGTTTCAGATAACATTTCCCCAATAATAAGAAAGAAATTTGGGGTGCAGTGACTTTTAAACAATGGCTAAATAAGGTTATGATAAAATAAATCAGAGAAGTGAGTGGTTTAATGGCTTTTTAATGAGCTTAATGTTTTCCATTTTAATGAGCCCTCTTACATCAGCTTTAATCATTTTATAAGAATGAGAAATGATTGAGAAATGGCTTGCATTAATTCAATTTTCTGTTCAGTCTTCCCACAAGCCATTATGGCACAGTTGCTAATGGGAGTCAACTTGGATAAGTGGGAACTTACATAATAGGACAAGTCTCAGCTAAATTTAGTTAGACATTTGATAAGTTAACTGGTGATAAGGTTATATTTCCTTATTTTGCAAAGAGTGCATACCAAATGCCCACAAAGTATTTTGACACTACAGCACAAGTAAAAATTAATTAGGATAGTTGAAACGAACTATAATTTGTCCTAATTAATTCTACAAAATTGTGTTAAAAAAATCACCTGGCTTTTTATTAGTGACATACTAAAATTAACAATGAACAAAAATAACTGAATTTGGAAATGTATACCTTTGATATATTTTGTGATTAAAACCATGTCAAGCTTCTGTAGAATATTGCACACAAGGACACAAATTCCCTCATACTTGAGATAATATTAAATAAAATCTTTGGTCATATACCAAATTGGATGGGTAAAATACTGAAAGCATATCAAATTATCAAAAGAACAAATCCTTTTAAACAAATAAAATAAAGTAAAATAAAAATGATGCTGCACTTGGGTTTAAAAAATTATGAAAAAAAAGAAAACCAACACTGTATGGCTCACTACATTGCCAGGAAGATTCAAGAACCAGCCTGAGAAGCATGGAAAAGAATAAGGAAAATTGTGCAGAAAAAAAATCATATACAACACCGGTCCAGTGAGAACATCCCAAGCAGTATCAGTTTGAATCCTAGCAATACTCTGATAGTATGGAAAACTAGGCATGGGGCTAGAACCAGAGTCATGGCCAGCCCTAGAAACTGAATATTGCTACTATCATTACTATCCCCAAGCTGGAATAGATGCACAGCCCTGGTATTTGTTAATAACAATATTTACAAGGTGTGAGGTTGGACTAGGTCTGAAGCCTTCTTTCTAGGCTAGATGTAAAAGAACTATAAAAATGAGTATCTGGCATTTTCAACCCAGTTAATGGGAGGTGGGTTCTCCTACAAAAATTCATGAGGTAGAAAATACCCCCATATGCCACAAAAAAAGGTTTAGAAGCCAGCGAAGAAAATGATAAATGGTTATATGGATAAATAGACGAAAGATGATAGATACAGAGAGAGAGAGATAGAGATATGAAAAATAAAGGCTAATACATGATAACTTTAAGAGGCAAGCTAGCAGTAGCTTCCCCAAAAACATAGTTTACTCTAGAAAAATCTAACTTTATCATTTCAGTTTAAAAGAGGTATACCAGCACCTCTGTGTAACAGATGCCATGTTTATCCCTCTACAGGAGGGTAAAATGGAAGAAGGAAAGAAGAGAAGAAACAAGATGCTAATATTTTCTAAGATCTACTAGGTGATAAATATTTATCTAATCTTTTTCAGTAAGCACTTACCCTCTAGAACTTAACATTCTTGTGGAGAGACAGGAGAAGTAAATTATTAAGGAATATATAAAAATGGAAGGTGCTCTAAACTCTCATAAAGATTTATTTTTAAGGAAAGACAGTATCCAAGGAAGAAGATACCATATTTATTTGGGAATATATAAAAAACAGTTCCTGAGTAAATAATAAAATGCAACCAAAAATAAAGATTAATACCTTTTTATTAATTAAAGTGATAGAGAATTTTACCTTTCTGTGAGATGTTTGCAAAATATTATTGATTATATGACTCTTTTACAGTAAATGACAAATTCACTTCTTCTAATAAAGACTCCTTGTTGTGATTTTCACTTTTCTAATTGTTCCTTTACAGACATACCTATATGCATATGTTGTTTATTCTAGCAGTAGACTATATATAGAATTATAGCAAAGACAGGTAAGAAGGAAAAAAAACCAACAAACCAACATTAAAATGAAAACAATGAAGGCAAAATATCTAAATACCTAAAATAGCAATATATTAAGAAATTTCAAAGCACAAAAGAGGAAATAGGTAAAACGTTGCATTGGAATAACTGATTTTTTCCCAACAGGAAGACAGAAAAGTCACTCAAGAATCAGCCAGTTAAGACATTCCCTACCATTCTCTTAAACAACAATCTCAAATCTTTTTTACTCTTTTTGATCCTCAGCTTTCTTGCTTCAACCCAAAATCTGCCTCCTAAATCATCAAGGAAATTGATTCCAAAATATTGTACACCCTACTTTTCCTCTAGTCTTCTAAGGATTTATTTCTATATTCGTTCTGATTTAACCATTATGTTTTTAATCCTATTCCCTTCTGATTTCCCTAGGATTCATTATTCTGTGCCACCTCCATTGTCTCCTATAAACAATACCTATAAACAAACTTAAAATTCTACCTTCTCTACTCCCACAGTACATCTTTTTCTCTTCAAGACATTTATGATTCTTGAAAGAATCCATTTTACACTACCTGTTTTCTCAACCCTTAAAACTAAGCTTCTGTCACCAAATAATTTTGAAAATGTAATTACTAAATTACAAATATGGCTGGGCATGTGGCTCATGGCTATAATCCCAGCATTTTGGGAGGCTAAGGTGGGCACATCACCTGAGGTCAGGAGTTTGAGACCAGCCTGGCTGACATGGTGAAACCTTATCTCTACTAAAAATACAGGATTAGCCAGGCATGACAGTGGGTGCCTATAATCCTAGCTACTTGGGAGGCTGAGGAATGAGAATCACTTGAACCTGGAAGGTGGAGGTTGCAGTGAGACTAGATCATGCCGCTGTTCTTCAGCGAGCGCAACAGAGCAAGACTCCATTTCCAAACAAACAAACAGAAAACTTCAAATCCTCTCAAATGCCAAGTTTAGTATAAATTGTTTACAGGTATTCCTCTCTTCAGGCTTATTTGCTATATTTGATATTTGCTGCTAATAAGTACCTTCTCCTTAAAACTCTCTCTAGTCATTGCTTGGTGTCCTTGAACTGTTATAGGTGTCCCCACATATATCGTTTGTTTTTTTTTTTAATTTCCTGTTTTCTCTTCAGATCTTTCTGTACACCATCACCTTTTAAAAGTGTTATGGTCCATGATTTTATACTCTACATTGTTCTGATCAAAGGCTCCCTTCCTGAATGATGCTATCTAATTTTATGTGTTCAAGTATGTCCTATATGCTGATAATGCCTTGCCTAGCTCGAGTCCTGTTTCCCCTGAACTTTTTACATACACTCCTACTGCTTTTGCACACCTGCTCCTGACTGTTACAGAGATAACTCAGTACCACCAAGTCACAAACAGAACTCGTCATCTTCCTACTCAGTCTTCCCCTCTCCTATATTCATGTTTGCATTTGTGCCACCAATGACTACCCAATCACAAGTAATCTCTTTCATTCCCATAACCTTTTGTTACCAAGTCCAATTGAGTTACCTATTAAATTCTTTCAAATTCAGGCAGGGTGTGGTGGCTCATGCCTGTAATCCCAGCACTTTGGAAGACGAAGGCAGGTGGATCACCTGAGATCAGGAGTTCAGTACTAGCCTGACCAACATGGTGAAATCCTGTCTCTACTAAATACCAAAATAGAAAAAAAAATAGCCAGGTGTGGTGGCTCATCCTGTGATTCCAGATACTTGGGGGACTGAGGTAGGAGAATCACTTGAACTCGGGAGGTTTGAGTTGTAGTGAGCTAAGATTGCACCACTGCATTCCAGCCTGTACAATGGAGTGAAGAGTGAAACTCCATCTTGGGAAAAAAAATAAATGAACAGACAAAATAAATACTTTCACATTCACATTTTCTTCTCCATCACTACTACCCTATTTTAATTCATTCCTTTATTTCTTCTCTTACCTACTCTACAAAATGACCCCTAAAATAACACTGACGAATTCTATCTACAGTTAAGGTCTATCCCTGTGTATAAGCAACAGAGTATATAGAATATACTAAGTGTATAATACATTCTTCTTGTTGGGTACAGATCATTTTATACAACCTTATTTTTTAAAACTTCTTATTTTCTATTCATATATTGAAATAAATGAGGCATTTATTTTGAAACTCTGCTCTTATTAGAAAAAATATTTTAAAGGAGTGTCTTGTAATTGAGATCTATGAACATTAGTGCTGTGAAATATTTTAATACGAATTTCAAAAAATTATAACATGAAATAAGCTTGAGAAGTTTTCAGATAAATACATAGAGGACTTACCAGATCCTTTATTATGCTAACATGCTCCAAAACTTCCTGAGAGGAATATATCATCTTTAGTGTGTCATAAGCGTATTTCACCAGTAAGCCTCGTTATAGTTCCTGTGTAACTATTAACATATTTGGAATAATCTTAAAGACACTGTTTGAGAAAAAACATTCTAAAGTATTTATAGAAACAAATTATGCTTAGATATAAACAATGTGATATTTTTAGGTGACACAAAAATTATTTTTATATTATTAGTTACTTTGTTGAAAATTAATTTCTAGTCTTTGCTAAATACATTGATTTATGAACAGCAAATTAAGAGAAAAAATGAGTTTAAAATCAATTTGCATGTTTTTAAGTGTGATTCCCAATGGATTCTATTTAAATCCTTCTGACATGCTCGTCCTTAATATCACTAAAAAATACAGGATTAGTCTGGAATAAATTAGCAAGATGATTAATTAAGCTAGAAATATTTATCATTATGAAAAAGTGATATTTCAGGGAATCAAAAAAGCTATCTTTTTAGACCCACTTAATCTACACTAAATTTCATATTCTCACTTTAGTACATTGACCTATAGCTTTATAATATAATACAGACTCTGGTTTGATGAAGAATATGATGAATTTTAGAAGACGGCAAATCTGGGATTTTGAATTCATGTATAATCGCTAATTTCATCCTACATTTTACAGAAACAAAACAATTGTCTTGAGTCTCCAACAGTCTTGGAATGATGTAGAAATTTCTCACATAAATTATTCTGGTTTGCATGATATTCCAGTATATATCAATGCTTACCAAATACTGCATATGTTTCTATCATTTTGGTAGAAAAGAAAGAAAGTGGTCGAGATGACTAGCTAATCAATATTCCTCTGTACCCAGATTGCTTATTCTACGGATAAAGAACTACTGATTTTCTTTTGTGATCAATCAATACCACCTCAAAACT
Organism: Cacajao melanocephalus; assembly: GCA_963573385.1. Classification (NCBI taxonomy): domain Eukaryota; kingdom Metazoa; phylum Chordata; class Mammalia; order Primates; family Pitheciidae; genus Cacajao; species Cacajao melanocephalus. The sequence continues at coordinate 17,831 of CAUYLG010044553.1, read as the reverse complement.
ATATGTCAAAAAGTTCAGAATTAGCAGTCCTATAACAGTGGGAAACTCACAACACTTAGGAAGATTACGAAGGGGAAAATCCTTAGAAATTTGCATTTTCATAATAAAAATGTACTTATAAATATACCTATAACTTTTTACTAGAGAAAATTTCAAAGAGGCACAAAAATAGGAATAGTATAAAAAAACCGCCAAGTACCTACCCAAAACAACTCACAGTAATATTTTTCCTTCTTTATCCCAAACCTTTCCCTACCCTGAGTGTCTTCAAGCAAATGCAAGACATTTTATGATTCTGTCTACAAACATTTTCAGGCTTTTTCTTAAAAATGGAGATTCATTTTGAAAATACAAACAGAATACTATTGTCCCACCTTTGAAAAAAATTAACAAAATGATTTCTAAATATTATATAACATAATGCCAGAGTTTAGGTTTCTCTAATTACATTATAAATACATTTTTTAACTTTACAGTTTGCTTGAATTTGCAAAAAAAAAACAGTCTATACATTTCAAATGGTTAATGTATCTCTTAACTCTCTTTTAAGCCACACGTTTGTCTTCCATTTGTATTTTGCCAAATTCCATTTTTTAGGGTTTTTTTAAAAAAAGGAACTACATTATTTGCCTTCTAGAGTATCCCAGTCTTTTTGATCCTTGTAAGTTTTTAAAAAATGATTTACACATATTTTTGTATTTGTTACCATTCTCTTACTTAAATATTTCTTTTTTTTTCTTTTTGAGACAGAGTTTTGCTCGTCACAAGGCTGGAGCACAATGGCATGATCTCAGCTCACTGCAACCTCCGTCTCCTGGGTTCAAGCAACTCTTCTGCATCAGCCTCCAGAGAAGCTGGGACTACAGGCATGCTCCACTATGCTTGGCTAATTTTTTTTATTGTATTTTTAGTAGGGACGGGGTTTCACCATTTGGCCAGCTGGTCTCGAACTCCTGACCTCAGGAGATCCGCCAGCCTTGGCCTCCCAAAGTGCTAGGATTACAGGTGTGAGCCACCATGCCAGGCTAAACATTTCAATAAACCCATAAAGTAACATTTTATGACAGCTTTTCAAGGTTCTCCCATTCTGGTCTGTCCAAAGACCATTTTTCTCCTGTGGTCCATTTACATTGTACATGTACGTAACTTAAATAAATTTAAATATGCATGCTCACATGAACTAGGCTCTGCACATGAACAAACAAGGTCAGTATAAATAGTAGCTGGTTCTGCCTCCTGTTCCACTAAATGAGGATGCGCCCTGAGTGAGCAGGCATGTGAGCCAAGCATCTCTATTCTCTCTGTTTCTTTTGTTCAGGGAACATTCTGTCCAACTGAGAATGATCCTTAATATGTAATGATATGTGTTTACCAAAATTAATGACTTATTATCAACGATGAAAACAAAGAGGTGCTCCCTACATTCTAAATCCCTACTTTAGGTTTACTAAAAGTTACTGTAGCTCTTTTGGCCACAGTGAATCCTCCCATACTTCCTTCCATTTCCCAGCTTAGCCCCAATTCTTGTAAACAGAGGTTTGCAGAAGGAAGGGGAAAGAGAGTCTCTAGGGAAATAATGTTTTTGGAGAGAAATTACATGATTTCTCACAACAAACCGAGGGAAATCAGAGTTGCATGAAGATCACTTTTAGATACCGGCAGAGCTAAGAACAGAGGGCCATGATTCGGTTTCCAATTTGCTGTCTGTAAACAGACACTTTGCTGAGCTAATTCTGAGAAGTGGAAGAGGATGTCAAGGCAGGGGAAGACAAAACTTGGAGCAGCCTGTTGTCTTATGGTTTGGGGTATTCTAGGTGCTTATTTCCCAGAAGTGAAGAGGATCCCACTAGGGAAACAGAGCTGAAGCCATCTAGTCAGTGTCTTGCCCATGTTGGCTGTCCACTGGGCCAAAGAGCCCAAGTGGCAAGAAAGCTGTGAGGCTCACTCTTGATGACACTGTGTAGGTGCTGATGGATCAGAAGGAAGTGGGGAGGTTCATCATGGCCTTCATATGAATTCACATGTAATGCTCTCCAAGAGCACATGAGAGGCTAAGCCTCCTAGCCAGAGAAGTGGTCACTACTGAGAGAAAGTCAACTACATAGCAGTCAAATGAATGGACATATTCATCTATCTCCTTCCTCATTTTACCAGCACATTGGTAACAGGGAGCCCACAAGGAGAAAGGGAGAGAACATTTCAGAGGCAGAAGATGCCCTCCTCTTTCTCCAATCTCTAACCTCCAGCAGCAAGCAGGTTCCCAGCTCGAGGCTACATGAAGGAACAATATTTAAATAGAGTGGCATAAAAGTCTTACAATAAAGTGGACTTCAAATAAGCAGTTGCTGAAAAGTAATGTAATCTACCAGAGACGTCAGTAAGGACATTTTGACAGATCATAGTTGAAAAGAGTGATTGTAGAAAAATAAACTGTTTGATGTTTATACCCCCACTGAGTTGAGACTACTCAATAAACCAGTTTTATGTGATTTTCATACCACATGGTGCCTAAAAACAAGCTAATTCCTTCTGGGGCTTAACCAAAGAAAGAGCAATCTGTCACAGCTCTGACAGAAAACCTGTCAGTGTCAGACAGGCTGAGAGACGCTATGTCTGTCTTCAACCTAGAACCTTCCTAAGGAATTTTCGAGAGCAATTTTGACCCCATGAAATTTTTTTCTAAATGCTTTAATAAACAGTCCATCTGAAAAATGCCATTTTTTAATATAGCACATCCCAGACCCTCAATAAATCAGCTGGTTCTCTCACTGTTTTACTTGTGAGGATACAGCGTCACTCATCTAGAAATTCAATTTAGTTTAAGATGAACAACTGTCATGCATCATCTGAAAATCTCTGAAGGAGTTTCCAGGATCTGAGACTTCCAATACTAAAATCTAGAAAGTTTTGGTCAAACCAGAAAGAAGTGATCACCCATCTAGTCGTAATTGTCCATCACAGAGTGAATAAAGTCTCATCCATCTCCGCCTCAAAGGATACAGAGTGCAGAGGCATTTGAGGGCTGGAGGTGTGATTTGGTTAAAGACATAGTAATGCAGCAGCTTAATTCCTCATGTAAGAAGCCTGTTGGTTTTCTATTACTAATATAACAAATTAACTCAAAATTGTGATTGAAACAACACACATTTGTTTTTCTACAGTTCTGAAGGTCAGAAATCCAAAATAAGGGTCACTGGGCTAAAATTAAATTGTTGTCAGGGCTGCATTCCTTCTGGAATATCTAAGGGAGGATTCATCTCTTTGCCTTTACCAAGCATCTAGGAACTTTAGCCTTCTTTGGTTCATGCCCCCCAGCACTCCAACTTCTGTTTCCACCTCAAACTTCTTCTCTGACTCTGACTTTCCTACCTCCTGCTTTAATATATAAAGATACTTGTAATTACATTCAGTCCACCTAGATAATCCAGGTTAATCTCCCTATCTGACCATCCTTAACTTAAGCACATCTGCAAAATCCCTTTTACCATATGTGGTAACATATTTCCAGGTTCTGGGGATTATGCTATCTTTGGGGGCCATTATTCTGCCAACCCCATTAAGCACAGGAAATTTTTTTAAATGATTAATTTTATCTCAAAGAAAGTTAATCCACACTTGTCTCCTGTAACTCAAACTTTCTAGAAGACTATATGAATTTTAACATACTAGGAAATACTACACTAGTCATAACCTTTAGTATGAATTCTATTTAACCAATATTTTGTCAAGTGTCTTAATTTCTGGCTAGATGTCTATTCCTTTATCTTACAAAGAGGCTGGAAAGACTTTGTCTTTGATTCGCAAATTTTTAGGGGAACCAAATTTATAACATCTCAGCATTTTACTTGCTTTCCCACAAAATACTCATGGCTGGAACTAGCTTAAAACTGAGAATGTCATTTGATATAGCAATTCCATGGTGAATATTTTTAACCCTTAATCCTAACTCTTTGATATATTCTGGTTATTAGCTAAAAATATGTCATTTCTTTTTATAAACATTTATTACCCTTAGCAAATTAGTATCTTACCAAGAAATAATTGGTGAATTTTAACATTTTGATCCTCTAACTCACCTTCAGACTTAAGGTGGTGAGAAGCGAATATTTTAGGGCAGGACTCAGTATTACAGTAACTAGTCTTTGAACTCTGGGAAAAATCCAATTATACATAAGATAATTTCATTTATTTATTAAATAAACATTTACTGATCTCCTACCCTTTGCAAGATATTTCAAACAAAAGATAAAATTCATTGAGGGCAGAATTGAGTAGCCCTTAGTATACAGACTTTGAAGAAAGACAAATCTAATTTCAAAATTTCTCACTAACTGAGCAAGTAAACTCATTATATTTTCAGTTCAGTCCCACCCTTCAAATACGTATGGTGATTGTGAGGTCTCAGTTAGATAATATATTAAAAATATTGTGCACAGTGTATGGGAAATCACTTAAATCTCTTTAGGATCTAATACAGGGCTAAGAAAACAATTCATAAGCAAAAGTTCTTATTGTTTTATTGAATTATGTCATATTGTTGTTACATCTCCTGTAAAAGATCCTAATGTGACTAGGTTTCTATTCAGATTTAATATAACTCTCAATAATTTACTGATTTATAAAAGTAAGTTATAAACTGAGACAAACTGGCTGGCCAGAGATATAATTTTTTGTTATTTCTCATATTTTACTTAGTAAAGAAAATTCTGGGTATGTATTTCAAGCTTTGTTGAATTTTCAGAAGAAACATACTATATTCAACAGTTCTTAGAGCATTTATGACTTTCAAAGAAGCTTTTCAGCTCCTAAATTAAATAAAGATTACTTGGTTCTGGGTATTCAAAGGTAGGGGAAAAACTAAAATACAAGGATATGTCCCACAGTAATTTAGATATACATGAATATTTATTAAAATATGAGGCAACACCACACATCTATAACCATCTGATCTTTGACAAACCTGACAAAAACAAGCAATGGGGAAAGGAGTCCCTGTTTAATAAATGGTGTTGGGAAAACTGGCTAGCCATGTGCAGAAAGCAGAAACTGGACACCTTCCTGACACCTAACACTAAAATTAACTCCAGATGGATTAAAGACTTAAACATAAGACCTAACACCATAAAAACCCTAGAAGAAAACCTACGCAAAACCATTCTGGACATAGGCGTAGGCAAGGACTTCATGACCAAAACACCAAAAGCACTGGCAACAAAAGCCAAAATAGACAAATGGGACCTAATCAAACTCCACAGTTTCTGCACGGCAAAAGAAACAGTCATTAGAGTGAATCGGCAACCAATAGAATGGGAAAAATTTTTTGCAATCTACCCATCTGACAAAGGGCTAATATCCAGAATCTACAAAGAACTAAAACAGATTTATAAGAAAAAAACCAATAAGCCCATTGAAAAGTGTGCAAAGGATATGAACAGACACTTTACAAAAGAAGACATACATGAGGCCAACAAACATATGAAAAAATGCTCATCATCGCGGGCCATTAGAGAAATGCAAATCAAAACTACTTTGAGATACCATCTCACACCAGTTAGAATGGCGATCATTTAAAAATCTGGAGACAACAGGTGCTGGAGAGGATGTGGAGAAATAGGAACACTCTTACACTGTTGGTGGGAGTGTAAATTAGTTCAACCATTGTGGAGGATAGTGTGGTGATTCCTCAAGGACCTAGAAATAGAAATTCCATTTGACCCAGCAATCCCATTACTGGGTATATATCCAAAGGATATAAAGTATTCTGTTATAAGGACACATGCACACGAATGTTCATTGCAGCACTGTTTACAATAGCAAAGGCCTGGAACCAACCAAAATGCCCATTGATGATAGACTGGACAGGGAAAATGTGGCACATATACACCATGGAATACTATGCAGAAATAAAAAATGATGAGTTCGTGTCCTTTTAGGGACATAGATAAACCTGGAAACCATCATTCTTAGCAAACTGACACAAGAACAGAAAATCAAACACCACATGTTCTGACTCATAGGTGGGTGTTGAACAATGAGAACTCATGGTAACCATCATTCTTAGCAAACTGACACAAGAACAGAAAATCAAACACATGTTCTGACTCATAGGTGGGTGTTGAACAATGAGAACTCATGGACACAGGGAAGGGAGCATCATACACTGGTGTCTGTGGGAGGGAAGTAGGTGAGGGACAGTGGGGTTGGGGAGTTGGGGAGGGATAACATGGGGAGAAATGCCAGATATAGGTGATGGGGAGGAAGGCAGCAAACCACACTGCCATGTATTTACCTATGCAACAATCTTGCATGTTCTTCACATGTACCCCAAAATCTAAAATGCAGTAAAATATTTTAAAACAAAACAAACAAGAAAACAATAAAAAAGGAAAGAAGATTCTTTTTTTAAGAGTGTTGAATATTGGCCCCCATTCTCTTCTAGCTTGTAGTGTTTCTGCATAGAGGTCATTCTTAGTCTGATGAGCTTCCTTTTGTGAGTAATTCGACCTTTCTCTCTGGCTGCTCTCAACATTTTTTCCTTCGTTTTAACCTTGGTGAATCTGACAATTATTTGCCTTGGGGTTGCTCTTCTTGAGGAATATCTTTGTGGTGTTCTCTGTATTTCCTGAATTTGAATTTTGGCCTGTCTTGCTAGGTTGGGGAAGTTCTCTTTACTGGGATATTAATTTCAGGATATTATCCTGAAGGGTATTTTCCAACTTGGTTTCCTTCTCCCTGTCACTTTCAGGTACACTAATTAAATATAGGTTTGGTTTTTTTCACATAGTCCCGTATTTCTTGGAAGCTTTGTTTGTTCCTTTTCATCTTTTTTCTCTAATCTTGTCTTCACATTTTATGTCATTAAGTTGATCTTCAATCTCTGATAGGCTTTATTCTGCTTGATCAATTCGGTTATTGATACTTGTGTATACTTCACGAAGTTCTTGTGCTGTGCTTTTCAACTCCATCAGGTCATTTATGTTCTTCTCTAAACTGGTTATTCTAGTTAGCAATTCCTCTAATCTTTCTTCAAGGTTCTTAGCATCCTTGAATTGGGTTAGAACATGCTTTTTTTAGCTCAGAGGAATTTGTTATTACCCACCTCCTGAAGCTTACTTCTGTCTTTGTCAAACTCATTCTCCAGTTTTGTTCCCTTGCTGACAAGAAGTTGTGATTCTTTGGAGGAGAAGAGGCATTCATGCTTTTGGAATTTTCAGCTCTATTGTGCTGGTTTTTTCTCGTCTTTGTCAATTTATCTACCTTTGGTATTTAATGTTGGTGACCTTTGGATGGGGTTTTTGTGTGGATGTCCTTTTTGTTGATGTTGATGGTATTCCTTTCTGTTTGTTAGTTTTCTTTCTGACAGGTCCCTCTGCTGGAGTTTGCTGGAGGTCCACTCCAGAACCTGTTTGCCTGGGTATCACCAGCAGAGTCTGCAGAACAGCAAAGAGTGCTGCCTGTTCCTTCCTCTGGAAGCTTTGTACCAGAGGGGCATCTGCCAGATGCCAGCTGGAGCTCTCCTGTATGAGGTGTCTGTTGACCCCTGCTGGGAGGTGTCTCCCACTCAGTAGGCACAGGCATCAGGGTCTCACTTGAAGAGGCAGTCTGTCTGTTAGCAGAGCTCAAGCAGTGTCCTGGGAGATCTGCTGCTCTCTTCAGGGCCGGCAGGCAGGAATGTTTAAGTTTGCAGAAGCTGCACCCACAGCTGCCCTTTCCTTCAGGTGCTCTGTCCCAGGGAGATGGGAGTTTGATCTATAAGCCCCTGACTGGGGCTGCTGCCTTTCTTTCAGAGGTGTCCTGCCCAGAGAGGAGGAATTTAGAGAGGCAGTCTGGTTACAGTGGCTTTGCTGAGCAGTGGTGGGCTCTGCCCAATTTGAAATTCCCAGTGACTTTGTTTATACTGTGAGTGGAAAACTGCCTACTCAAGCGTCAGTAATGGCAGACACCCCTCCCCCCACCAAGCTTGAGCATCCTAGGTCGACTTCACACTGCTGTGCTGGCAGCAAGAATTTCAAGCCAGTGGATCTTAGCTTGCTGGGCTTTGTCATTGTAGGATCCAGTGAGCTAGACCACTTGGCTCCCTGGCTTCATTCCTTTTGTCAGCTGAGTGAATGGTTCTGCCTCAATGATATTCCAGACATCACTGTGGTATGGAAAAAAAAAAAAAAAAAAAAGAAAACTACAGCTAGCTCAGTGTCTGCCCAAATGATTGCCCAGTTTTGTGCTTGAAACCCCCGGGTCCTAGTGGTGTAGGCACCCAAGGCAGTCTCCTGCTCTATAGGTTGTGAAGATCATAAGAAAAGCATATTATCTGGGCCAGAATGCACCATTCCTCATGGCACAGTCCCTTGTGGCTTCCCTTGGCTAGTGGAGGGAATTCCTTGACCCCTTGCACTTCCCGGGTGAGGCAGTGCCCCACCCTGCTTCAGCTCATCCTCTATGGTTTACGTCTACTTACTAACCAGTCCCAACTAGATGAGCCAGGTACCTCATTTGGAAATGCAGAAATCACCCACCTTCTGCGTTGATCTAGCTGGGAGCTGCAGACCAGAACTGTTCCTATTCAGTCATCTTGCCAGCCCAGATTCTGCTTCACTTTTATATATTTTTGAAAATCTTTTCTCTCCTTCAGTTTTCGGGCATGAGGATTTCTTATAATTTTTATTGTGTTGTCTACTTTAGTCTTTGATTTTCTATAGACTAAGAAACTTGAAAGTCAAATTTATAACATGAGAGCAAATAGATTCATATGAAAGCCTGAGAGGTTCTTCCATGAAAAAGTATATATGTATGGACTTTATATGACATCTATTTTATTGCTCAGAGGTCTTTTAAAAAATATATTTCTATGAGATGCTCAACAGTATTCAGTTTAATTCAGTTAAAACAACATTTATTAGTTATTACTATATACCCTGTGCTATGTGATTTGTTTTATGTTCTGAAATGAGATTACGGCCTGCTTTAGAATTTGTTATATTCTAGCAGTAGAGGCAAGAACATAAACTAGTGGTTTCTATACAACGTGGAAATTACTTTTACAGAGCTATGCTATGGGAGCACACAAAAGGAGTACTAAGCCAGACTTGAGGGGAGTAGGGAGGAGAACCTGAAGAGAGATCAGGAAAATTCTTTGGCAAGCAGATGCCTCAGATGGGACTTTACGGATAATCAGATGATGCCAAGCAAAGGGAGGAAGAGATGAAAGTGAAGAGAACATATTTTTAGAAATCAGAAACTCAAGGCAGTGTAAAATAATAATTAAAATCATTGGCTTTGAAGTAAGATACTTATGTGACCTTGAAAATTTTAATTAACAATTTTAAAGTTTAGTTTTCTTATCAACAGTACCTATCTCACTATGATATTCATGAGAATTAAGTGAAATAATGGATACGGCATGCAATGTCCTCAGTTTGATGAAGATACATAGTGGGTTTCTTAATAAATATGTTACTATTACTATTGTCATCATTATTCCATGTTGTTAAAAGTATTCAAGTATTCTTAACTTTTTTCTAGTCAATGATAACCCAGCTATGTGTAAAGTAATTCTTCATATTTTTAATGTGAAATAATCATATTATTGATCATAATTACTGTCATCCCATCTACTTGTGTACATTAACAAATTGCTTCTATTTTTTGTGATTACTACTTTATTAGAAAAGTCACCTCTGGAGCTTAGCATACAAGGAGGTTAAAAAGCAGAGGGGCAGTGAGGTTAAGAGTACTAAAATTTATTGCCACAGTAAAATGGGCCACAGTTAGGAAGTGGAATTACATAGCTGTAGCCCTGCTCTACCTATTACACAGCAGAAACTGTACAGTTAAAAGTCAGGATGGCTACCACAGAAACAGGAAACTTAGGAAGAACTCTACCATATAAGCTGCAGCAATAGGGTCTCTTACTGGACTGCATAGGTAGCACATGTAAGGGATGTGTTTTCTTCTCACTTTTATTTCAGACCAGCCATTCACAGACTTGCTTTACATTTTCAGGGATAAACAGACATGTATATGGGAATCATTTGTCCCCAGTTACCAGTATGCTTACTGACACTCCAAATAAGATGGCCTCTAGGCTTAATAATTTATCCTCTTCAAGAAAGGAATATTGATTTATATACCAACTACCACCAGAATTATTAGGTTTTCTGAAGCTAAAGAAAGTTATTTTCTGGTAGTCTTTTAATTTGTTCCTATCATGGCAGCCTACTAATAGGCTTTGTGTATAATTAGGTTCTCTAAGCCTCAATATACCCATCTGTTAAATGGAGTAATTATCTCACTGGGATGTGATAAGGATTAAATAAAAGAATGCATGTAAAATTCTGCATGTGATGCCTACAGTATCATAAATACTCAATATATGTTAGCATTTAATATTTATTATGTTAGACAACTTGTTTAATCTTGTTGCCTTCATTGGGACAAAATTTTAATTCTGTTTTCTTTATGTATTTTACAAATTATATGTACAGTAAAATTAACTTTTTCTTTTGGTGTACAGTTTCATGTTTTTAGACACATACATAGATTTCTAAAACTGCCACCACGATAAGAATGAAGAATATTTCCATCATTTCTTACAACTCTCCTATTGTGTTCCTTTATAGTCACTCCTCTCCCCAACTCCCAGAGCTTAGCAACCACTGATCTGTTCTCCTTCACTATAGTTTTGCCTTTTGTGGACTGTTATATAAATGCATATATATATATATTATGTAACCTTTTAAGCCTAGCTTCTTTCTCTCGGTAGAATGCCTTTGATATTCATCCAAGTTTTCTATTCATAATTTGTTATTTTTATTAATGCTTTCTTTAAGTTTGAGGACATTTCAAGTATATGGTTATTTATTTCTTTTATAAGAATCTATCTGATAGGAATTCCTTAATAGAATCTTTGTATTAAGTAACACCTGAGACAGTTTAGTGCGGTACAGCGTTTAGTATGGTACAGCATTATCAAGCAACTGTGTTCCTTTGACCACTAATGATATTCATGGAATAAAAGGGATCTATAATCTAATAAATTTGAGAACTTACAAATTCTATAAAAATAAATTGGATTGTTTACCTTATGATTTCTCAGAATTTTTAACATATGCCATGAAATGCAAAATTTCTAAATGGAGATACAGTTTTGCAAGTGCTTATCAAATTATCAAATTTAATGTTTTAATGCTGAACAACTACCAAGTTGTATTCCACAGTTTGGGAAACATTAAACTAAAAATGAAAAATGTGGGCTTTTGAGTCTGGTTTTGAATCTTTGTCCTGGTACTCACTAGCTGCTTGATCCTGAACAAGTTTAATCTGTATTAATCTTAGATTCCTTACGTACAAATGGGACTAATAGTACTTTCTTCGTCAAGGTTGTTGTGAGGATTACACAAAATTTACTTTACATATATATATATACACACACACACAGCACAATATATGCCACATGGTAACCATTCAGTAAATTGTAGCTATTTATTACTAGAGGCAATATATAGGAGGGTTTAGAAGCATAGGCTTTGGAGTCTGATAGATCTCAATTTTCTTTAAATGTTGCTGCTTAGCTGTTATTTAACCTCATTAATAAAATGAGGACATCACTTATGAGAACTTAATGTGATAATTAAATATTTAGTACAGTTAACCATGAGTGGTTCCCTGAGCACTTTCCTGAGGAAATAACTTTTTATTCAATCACTGAGTAATTTGTAGAGAAATGTATATGTATTAACAACTAACTTCAGACCCAGAGTCGTCTGATGCAGAGTCGTAAATAGAGCAGAAGAGGTTTTACTTCCTTTCAGTATTGGAGAGGACCTATTTCCAATGTATATACAAAAAAGCGGGGAAGGTAAATTATTCTTTATTCTATGTTGGGATTAGTATTAGGGGATGAGAATAAATTCACCTACTTTTACACAAGAAAAAAATAGATATATATGGCCTTTATTAATATTAATGTATACAGTTAAGCTTCATATTTATGAAAAGATACTGCATTCTCTTAATTTGTGGCCTTCTTTTGCAAAACAAAGCAATAAACAGAGGTAAAATCTTTCATAGTATTTCATAAATAACTATATTAGAAATACTTTTTAAATCTGGATAAATCTTATAAATAATATAAATATGTTTTATAGAAATAATTAACATGCTTTTCAGTAGCACCATTAGTAGGTTGGTCACTTACCATATCAAATCACTCATGCCAGACTATTACTCAAATCAACTGAGGTAAAATAAGTTAAAGTATTTTTACTTATTTTGCTTATAACTGAAATATTTACATCAGAATATTAAGATAGAAGTATAAATAGAAAATAGTACATGCATTTTACATATAAGTTTGGAAAGAAACTTTGTTAAAAAGCCCCCCTTTTTGGTTATATAACCAGCGTTAGATTAGCAAATGTCCCGTTGATAATGTTTGGTGCCACACACAGTACAAAATGGAAGAGAAAAGGAAATCTTATAGAGTGATTTCTAGGGAAAAGTAGATTCTTCAGCTCATCAAATAGGATGTAAGTGAATTATGTAGGTGAGCATTATATTCTCAAATAATTTGGTACAATAAAAGCCTCTAGTTCTTTTTTAAAAATTAGAAAAGAATATTTTCAAATTTGGTATTTACTTTTTCTTGAAAATACTTCCGGCTAACACACTTTTTCTTTTGTACACATACACTAAAGATATATAAGTATTGATTGAGAAATGAAAAATTTTGAAATTGTTTCATAATTTTCAGATAACTATAATGTTTTAGAGTCATCTTAACCCCACTCTATTATCTAATTGTATTTTATAAATCAACAGACAAAAATATCGTTTAAAGTTAGTTGAGTAACATATATAGAGCTGAGCCACAAGTAAAATAGAAAAGGCAATTTATCTTTGATTAACTATTCTTCTCTTACGTATTAGCTTTTTCCACCTTTTGATCTTTGCTCTCTTTTGACAGAAGCTCCATTATCTAGAATTTTTATTTTACTCTCTGCCATTCTGGGCTTTCCACTGTCACATTTCATTTTATATTAAAATTTGTCTATTTTCTCTTGTAGAAATTTTAGGGCCCACAAGCCAGCTAGTTATCCTGATATTCTAACATGACTAATATTCCAGTGATAGTGATTTAGAGTTTGGGAACTAACTAATATATATGAAGATACCTTTTGAGAGTCAGTGAGCACATCCACCTCCCTCCAAGCTCACTGCCTTTCCCCAAACCTACCCCAACATCTTTAGACTGATCCATTAGTAAATTTAATAGTGAGAATTTACATCTAGAAAGTGGGATATAGTAAAAGAGTAGGTTAGTGAATGAAAAATTTTGAGCCAGGCAAGTTATTTTACTCTCTGTCAAATTATATGGTATACAACAAACCTGTTCTTTATAGGTTCAGTCCTATGACTTTGTGTCATGTTAAAGGACTTCTGAGTCTCATTAATGTTTTCTCCTATGTAGCGAACCATTCATAATATTCTCTGGTGGGCTGTCCTATGACAAAGCTTGTAGAAGACCAAGTTTAACCATCATGCATGGAAAAGCAATTACAGTACTTGAAATGGATCATCCTATTGTTGAATTTCTAACTTTATGTGAAACGCCCTATCCAAATGGTAAGTAACTAAAATGAAACTTAATGTTGAAAAATTCATTTTTGAAATGACGAGTTTCTAACAAAATTAAGGTTAAATATTTTCAGTTTTGGCAGCGGATGTCTACTATGGTATAACACTGTGAGCTACAGGTGCTGGAGCAGGTTCTGCAATTGTACCTACTTGACAAACTGGAAATAAGACAGATGTAGTACAGCAATGCTGGAATTTCAGGTTCTAATATCAGGTAAGTGCTTTAAACTTTGATTAGATGGTGGAAGCTGAGCTGGGAGGGTCCGATAAGGGTCTGGGGTAAAATCACTTGGGGAAGCTGAGGTCTCTTAATAGCCTCTCTCAGACCAGCTCCATCCATTCCATCCCAAAGCCAATCAAAGTTAAAGCACTTACTTTATATTAGTAATCTGTAACTGTGGTGGTGCTGCATCTGTTTCACATCTGGCTTTGCTTCAGATGCAACTGCAGCACCTCTGATTACTCTAGGATTGCAAATGTGTGGTTAATGACTTTTTTAAATTTTGAGAATAGTCAGAAGGGCCTTTGGGAAGAGAAATGCATATATACTTTTATTATCCTGACTATAAAGACTTTTCGTAAGCATAACAACTAATCTAAACTTATATACAATCCATATAATGAAATCTAATAATGATGAAATATTTTCATAATGTGGCCAGGTGTGGTGGCTCATGCCTGTAATCTTAGCACTTTGAGAGGCCAAGGCAGGCAGATTGTTTGAGTCCAGGAGTTTGAGACCAGCCTGGGCAACATACTGAGAGTCCATCTCTAAAAAAATAATAAATAAATGAAAATGTTAATGAAATCTAAAAAGTGAGAAATTTCCTCTCATTAAAAAGGAAATATGAGTTGTGTTACAACAACACAGTAAGTGTATATATATTGCTATATTTTTAAGAGGGAATATATAGATCTAGGGGACAGAGCACTGGATTTGGGGACAGAATATATGGGGTTATGATTTAGCTCTGCCACTTACTAGCTAGGTGACCTTGGGCAAGTAACTTTACATTTATGAGTTTTATTTATCATTTGTAGAAAGAGAATCATAATATGGTCTCCACATGACTACTGGAAGGTTAAGTGAGCATACTTCTTAAACTATAAAAATATATATGTTGTGAGTTCTATTATTAAATGTATTAACTTTAAATTATTTAGTCTCATTAAAAAGATGAGATGAACTGATATTAAATAATAATCAATGTAGCACTTTATTTCCAAAGTTACTAGAGACAGACAATTTATTTATGTTTTTAATTGTCAAATATTTACTGAATCATTCTGTGGCCTCAGTACTACAAGAATTTGTTGGGCATACAGATAAAGTATAAAACTAATCTCTGATGTCAAATTGCAAAAAATCTGGTCAGATGGGTGAGATTACTATGATTTGTTAAGTTTAAGTAATGTAACACCTTAAGTGCTGAGTTGTATGGTTCAGACTATAAATAATATATACTAAATAGTCATGGTTTTGTGCATAATAGCAGCTTTTGGAAAGAGAGGAAAGTAAGTCTGATTGTGAGACAGTAGAGTTGTTTAGAGAATAGAAAAGAGAGAAACTGTCTTACAATATTTATGAATCATCAAAATATAAATGTTCTTTGGAGTTATAAAAATGAATGATGAAGGAATAAATGAAGAAAGAACAGAGGACCAACAGCTGAGCTTAGGAAAATGCTTCCTCTGAAGAGCCTTGAAGAAGATGTGTGAGCAATAGAAATTGAGAATGTGTGTTCTGTGTGTATATAGATTTCTGCACATTGGTAGAGATGTTAGGATAATTTCTAATAATGTTCAATAAAGTATAAATGCAATGTAAGCATTCCTATTCACCTTCAAGCCATGTATATAAATCTTTGTTTTTCAGAAAGTGGTAATGAGGATGGAATTTTTTATTTGTCAAAAGCTAGGAGATGTACTTTAACTCTATTAACAGTGCAGGAAAGCTTTCTGACCATATATCCATCTCAAGCAGAACTTAGTCGAAATCAGGGCCCCAGAAACCTTCCTAATCTAGCTCCTTCATTAGAGTTAACCTCTACAAGTAAATCACATCCTTGAGTGCATCCCCAACTGTAATCTATGGGGTTATGATTGGTGTTGGATTGTGCCCCAGGACTCTCAGGGCACAGATGATAGCTCTTGGAGAGCAGGGTGAGTAGTGTTGGTGAGGCCAACTCAAGAGATGAGAATTAGGGTAAAGCCATTTCTGTGGCCAGATCTTCTGGTGAGGATAACTCTAATATTATTTCCCCCTTTTTGGGAGAAGGAAATATGGACCTGGCAGATTTGTACAAAAACCTTTTCCAGGAGGTTTACAGGGCCAATGGGACAAGCAGAAATAATGCCATTGAGGAGTCCTACTTGGAAGGGGATCAGTAAAGATTAGAGACTACCACAAATGTGTTCGCTGCCCTGACCATCTGGATGAATTTAGAACTCTACGAAGGAACATTGAAAGCATGCCAGGGTTAAGGAGGACTAAAGAAAGGGCCTTGGACTATGGCAGGTTAAATGCCACACCACAAATCTTTGCCAATTGGGCTTTTCTTATTCCCTTGGTCTATTTCACCAGTCCAGAGGACTAGAGGTGGTAAGCACAATGGAGATGTTGATAAATAGGCAAAATTATACAAATGTTTTAAATAATTTGCCCTGTACAATGAGTTCCTCAGGCATTATGAAGCTCTTGAGAGACTTCTCAGGTTGGTATAAATGTTCCAACAGGGCCTTAACTACTGCTATGGCTGTGGTCTGTTGACAATAGAAGGCTTCAATGCAATGCTAAAACATGCAAACTGTAACTGGTATATACCAATATCCTTGAGAGACGGGGAGCTGAGTAAAATACTGTTGCCATAACTCAAAGGGACTTTCTGGTAATGTGAAGTAGTCCATGAGGGCATGAAATGGTTTTCCAATATGGTGTTATGGACATATTTCATACAGATACTAAGATTGTGAGCTATCTCAAGGCATGCTTGCCGTCTGTATAAATATTGACCATTTTACCTTTGGCTGAAAGACATATCTAGTACGAGCATGCAGTTCTGCCTGTTGGGCAGACCTGATATCAGGAAAGATAAGGAAAGTGGCAGAATTAAGCAAGTTGTATTGGATCATGGTAAGGGGAGGTGAGCATAGAAAGATAACTGCATAGTTTTCTAGGCCTCTTGTGATATGAATTGAGGAGAGCCCCAACAGAATGTGGAATGCAGACAGGGAGGGGGTCCCCGTTACTATTTTCATTGTGGCTTTTACAAAAGAAGTGGCAGCATCAACTTCTTTGAGACAAGGAGACTACAGTATCCTATGGGTCCAGTTTGTGTCCAATTCTGATATTTTAATTCACCTAGTTGGTTAGATTTTAAAGGGGAAATCCCCTGAATGTCCCCAGAGCATCCCTAGTCTGGATGGGGGGGCAGGGGAGCGAGCTAGGTGACTCCATTAGGATTTAGTTATAGTCAAATATTGGTGGATCTTAGGATAATTCAGAATCTAGTCTACAGCTAAAACACAAGGAATTGTGGACAATGCACAGGGTTAAAATGTAATAATTGATACACTTTTGCTTTTCTTACAAGCATAACTTTTCCTGTCCACATTGATCAAATAAGAAATCGCAAATATTAGAACCTCTTGAAGCTAGATGGCCCGACCAAGTCAGGTGTTAAATTTTACTTACAGTCTTAAGGTTCTTAGGCCTACCAGGAAGTGACAGTTCTTACTTACTCATTCTAAAGCTGGGAACTCTTGAAGACAGGTGTTTTACGTACATTCTTACATAAAACATTTCAGTCTAGGGAGAGATCCAAGATGGCCGATTAACAACAGCTCAGGATTGTAGCTCCCAGTGAAAGCACAGAGAGCGAGTGGACGCTGCAGTTTCAGACGAATTTCGGTGGCCCACAAACTGGGAGATTCCCGGCGGAGGAGCCACACGTGTCGCCAGCGCGACTCTTTTGGCCGGCGCAGCTGTTTTGCCGGCGCCCTGGCGCTGCGCAGCGCTTCTCAGTGCGGAGTATACGCGACTGGGCATCCTTTGAGTCGGGCTCGGCTGGTCCCACCCCCACAAGGAGAACAGCAATTGGAAGCGCTGAGGACCGAGAGTTTCACAGTAAGCACAGCTGAACCCGGGAAGACCAAGCTCTGTGGGGAAGGGGCGTCCGCCAAAGGAAAACTAAGAAACA
>CAUYLG010044551.1:0-104477 GCA_963573385.1 Cacajao melanocephalus | reverse complement strand
ACCCATTTTTAGACTGCATTCTAGCCTGGGCAATAGAACAAGAATCCCGTTCTCTCTCCCTCTTTCTCTTCCTCTTTCTTTCTCTCTTACATTCTTTTTTTTCTTTCTTTCACTCTCACTTTCTTTCCTCTCTTTTTTTTTTCTTTCAAAAAAAAAAAAATACTTAAAAGTATGACCACTTCCAGCCGGGCGTGGTGGCTCATGCCTGTAATCCCAGCACTTTGGAAGACCTAGGTGGGTGCATCACCTGAGGTCAGGTGTTCAAGACCAGCCTGGCCAACATGGCAAAACCCCGTCTCTACTAAAAGTATAAAAATTAGCCGGGCATGGTAGCAGGTGCCTGTAATCCCAACTACTCAAGAGGCTGAGGCAGGAGAATTGCTTGAACCTGGGAGGCAGAGGTTGCAGTGAGCCGAGATCATGTCACTGCACTCCAGCCTGGGCAACAAGAGCAAGACTCAGTCTCAAAAAAACAAAACAAAACAAAAAAAGAATGGGCCAAGCCAGGGGCATGCAACTCCAAATCAGGAAATGTAGTTGTCGCCATACCCAGGTTCTGAAATGTCCAAACAAAAATGCTTCTTTTATTATTTGAGTATTTTTAAGATTTAATAAAATGGTGGGTATCATACTTCATTCTTAATGCCAGCTCTGACTTCAGTAGTGGTAGAAAACATATTTTATTTAATTAATGAAAGAGCCAATAAATGAAATCTGTTGAATATTATGCTAAACTAGAAACTTTGTTAATATTATATTTTATTTGAATTTATATTTCCATATACATATGGGTAGGTATGCATGCAAGAATTTGAATTTATATTTATATATGAATATATATTTGTAAATATATACATTTATATATAAATATATATGAACATATATGCATCTATATATTTATAGAACTGATGAGATAGAGGGTAGTTGATATATCATTTGTCTTATTCTGTTATTAGCTCATAGAAGATAGAGCTTCTGTCTTTTACTTCCTGTGAAGAACTCTACATTTTCCAAAGTAATATTTTACATGGGTGGTAGCCCAATTTATGTAGATTGAACAAATTATAATGATCATAAGATTTTTAACTCAAAAATTTTTAATATCTACTTTGCAATTAGCAACAAGATAAGATGGAAATGGTAATTTTTCCTACAGTTTTATGTGTGTATATTTCATTGATTTAAAAGACTCACTACATGCTTCCCATTCCTAAAATTGTATACCATATCTTTTTTATTTTGCTTTAAATTATACTAATTTAAATGTGTTTGCACGTTGAGAGTTTTGGCCTCCCTCTTTACCTTGTATCTTTCTTTTTGGCTAATTTTTATTATTTTAGTTAATGTAAAATTGCTTTAATCCTCTTACAGAACTTGTATTATGTTCAGGAAGAAAGTACAGTCACCATTTTTTATACAGGGTAACAGACAACTGGTAATGAATTTCAGTATTTAGTGATAAAGCAAAACAAATGCAATCAATACACATACAACATTTCTAGACTCTCCCCTCAGTTTCAGTCAATTGTTACTATTTTGATTGGGAAAAACTTTAATGAAATATAAATATATGTTCAATGAAATATAAATGTATGTTCAATATGTCATTTATATATATGCAAGTTTTCAGTGTTTTAGGTGGTTAAAAGCAAATAATGCATGAGTGTTTTGACTATGGTTTTAAGCTTAGGAAAAGAGGTGATTGCTCTTAAGGCCTAAGATGGCTGCTAGCCTGTGCCAGGAAGGAGGGTAATGTGCATGGCTGGCATTCTGCAGGACAATAGATTTAATGCAACAGCACATATAAGTTTCTTTGTTACTATGATCAGGGCTGCTGTCAGTTGTCATGGCAGACTGCCAACTGGTGGAGTCAGTGGTTGTATTTTATCATCCTAAGGAAAATTCATTCAGCAAGCTATAGAACATAACTGCTGGCCTGTGGCTTGTTTATTTTTTTAAATAAACATGTAATCCAGGGAGGGAATCACCATTCTATGCCTATTTAGTTTTGAGTCAAGGAGAAATAATCTTTCAGTTGCTATATATTTGAAAAGAAAATATTGGGGAGGCATAAAAGCAGTTGTATCTAGCTTGCCTAGTATTTATGGCTTTGCTTCTTTAGGAAGCGACCAAGTTCTGTATTTTTGTGAGTTTCAAATTTTGAATATAAAAAAGTAGAGAAATTTTGATCCTGAATTTTAAGGAGATACTGTGGTTAAATGAAGCAAAACACAAAAAGGACTTTTAAGCATTCTACTTCCTGAACTTCAATGTCATCAGTTAGCTGTAGAGTTATGTTTCCTGAATATACACAAGGTATTGGATAGTTAAAACTGTTAAACATCTCTGGAAAATGTTAAAGCCATAAAATTATTGTGTTGGCTTTAATTCAAGTGATGTCTAATACATGTGCTGTACTTTGAAGGATGTTAAATATACTTTATTCTAACTCTTAACCAGGTTAAACTTAAGCATATAAACTGAAGATTTGCCAAATTAAAAGTGAATATATAAAAGAAGCACAGCATGTTAATTGATTCCTCTCTGGAAGAAAAAAGTCATTTGAGTAGGATTCCCTTCTTAAATCACAACCTTGAGAACAGAGGTTTAGTCTTTTTGGCTTGGTGGCCAAATTTTAAGAGGCAATAAGCTGTCCTCAGAATCACCATAAATCTTTGTGGCAGTTTCATGATAGTATACTGCAGTAGTTGAATCTGGTCCATTACTCAAATTAAGAATTCCAAAGGAATTTAATGTTCCTTCTTTTACTCATGCTTCTTTCACTGATTCTGGCTTACAATTAGGGACAGAAGATTTAAGTTAGCAAATGTGCCAAAATACTGCATCATGTTGGCATGCAAGAAAGGACATGAGGATAACAAAGCCTGTGACATTTAGCCAGTAAATGTTGAAGGCACGAAACAAACAGACTCAGGGAACAATAACCCAACACAACAGTTCTCAATGGGTTAAATCAAAGTTTCTATGAAATACCAAACTGATACTCCTAACCTTTCACCAAAATGACATTCATTAATGTGTTCTTTAGACATTTATTGAGTGCCAAATATGTGCCAGGTGTAACTCGTTCATCATCTAATACAACATGTACTTTGAAAAAATTTCCAAGAGAGATAACAGATTTACTTAACTCAGCTGTGCTCTCTTGCTGGCCTATCTTATAACTGAAGCCATATATTTTGAAATAGGTAATCAAGGTAGAAGCAATGGAATGCAGTAAAAGTTGACAGCAAATTATTTACAGAATCTGATTTAGATTCACGAATACAGCTTTAATGCTGTGACTTCCCATTTTCTCAGCAACCTTATGTTTAACTATTCTTTATATAGTCTTACAATTTCTTCTGGATCCTTCCTATTTCCTAGTAAAATGGTTTTGTTTTACTTTCCTATGCCTGCTGACATGATTTCCTTATCCATCATTCATATTTCAACAATTGCCTTGTCCCAACAATTTCAATGAAATTACTCTGATTAATGTCAATTAAAATTCCTATTTGGATCAGTACAATTGTAACATTTCAGTTCTCATCTTAAATTTCACACCTCCATTTTTTTTCACTGTTTCCTGTTCCCCTCTCCACTGTTGTATCTTCTCAGGGTCCCATCATTACATGTTTACGGGGTACATGTGAGTGTTCATTACATGCATAGAATGTGTAATAATCACATTAGGGTATTTGGGGTATGCATCACCTTGAGTATTTATTATTTCTATGAGTTGGTATTATTTCAAGTCCTCTCTTCTCATTACTTTGAGATACATAAAATATTGTTACTAAGTGTAGCCAACATAGTCTGCTACAAAACATTAGAACTTATTTCTAACTAACTATATGTTTGTATACACTACTGAAGCTCTCTTCATCTCTCTTCCCACCCTCACAGCCTTCCCAGTCTCTGGTATCTATCATTATATTCTCTATGTCTGTGGGATCAAGATATTTTAGTTCCTACGTATGAGTGAGAACATGTGGTATTTGTCTGGCTTACTTCACTTAACATATTGACCTTCTGTTTCATCCATGTTTCTACAAATTACATGATTTTATTCCTTTTTATGGCCCAGTAGTGTTCTGTTGTGTATATATACACATTTTCTTTTCTTTTTTTTTAATATATATTTTATTGAGTTTTAGGTTTTGGGGTACATGTGAAGAACATGCAAGATTGTTGCATAGGTACATACATGGCAATGTGGTTTGCTGCCTTCCTCCCCATCACCTATATCTGGCATTTCTCCCCATGTTATCCCTACCCAACTACCCAGCCCCCACGGTCCCACCCCAAATTCCCCCCCACAGACCCCTGTGGGGTGTGTGTGATGCTCCCCTCCCTGTGTCCATGTGTTCTCATTGTTCAACACCCGCCTATGAGTGAGAACATGTGGTGTTTGATTTTCTGTTCTTGTGTCAGTTTGCTGAGAGTGATGGTTTTCAGGTTCATCCATGTCCCTGCAAAGGACACGAACTCATTGTTTTTTATGGCTGCATAGTATTCCATGGTGTATATACCACATTTTCTTAATTCATTCCTCTGTTGATGGCCATATAGGTTGATTCCCTATCTTTACTATAGTGAATAGTGCTGTGATAAACACGCATGTGCTGGTATCTCTTTGATATACTGATTTCTTTTACTCTGGATATATACCCAGTAGTGGGATTGCTGGGTCATTTGGGAATTCTATTTTTAATTTTTTGAGAAATCTTTATACTGTCTTCCATAATGGTTGTAGTAATTTACATTCCCACCAACAATGTATAAGAGTTCCCTTTTCTCTGCATCTTCACCAACATGTTATTTTTTTTTGTCTTCTTAATAATAGTCATTTCAGTTGGCACCCCACAATGATATCTCATTGTGGTTTTAATTTGCATTTTCTGATGACTAATGATTGATGTTGAGCATTTTCCATATACCCGTTGGTTATTTGTATGTCTTTTTTTTTTTAGAAATGTCTGTTCAGGTCTTTTGCCCATTTGTTACTTGGGCCATCTGTTTTCTTTCTATTGAGTAGTTTTTTATATATTCTGGATATTAAACCTTTATCAGATATATGGTTTGAAAATATTTTCTCCCATTCTGTTGGTTGTCCCTTTACTCTTTTGATAGTTTCCTTTGCTGTGCAGAAACTTTTTAATTTGATGTAATCCCATTTGTCTATTTTCACTTTTTCGCGCATGCTTCTGGGGTTATATTTAAAAAAAAAAAATCATTGCCCAGAACAATGCCATGAAGTTTGTTTTCTTGTTTTCTTCTATTAGCTTCATAGTTTCTGGTTTTAAATTTAAATCTCTAATACCTTTTGACTTGATGTATATGGAGTGATTTGAAATGTTATGGTTAATTTGAAATGTTAATATGTATATATTATAATTAAAACTATATATTGATACTAATTTATAATATTAAAACTAATGTTAAATATAAACATTAGTTTATTAACATTTAATATCTATAAATTTGTTAACATATACTATTGTTAAATATATATTAACTCCACATTCTTCTGCATGCGGATATCCAGTGTTTCAGCACCATTTATTACAGAGATTGTCCTTTGCTATTGCATTTTCCTGGCACCTTTGTTGAAAATCCATGTGTAAATGCATGGATTTATTTGTTGGCTCTCTGTTCTCTTCCACTGGTATATGTGTCTGTTTTTATGCCACTGCTATGCTGTTTTGTTTACTATAGCTTTGTAGTATAATTTGAAATCATGTAGTATGATGCCTCCAGCTTTGTTCTTTTCCCCAAGATTCCATTGGCTTTCCAGGGTTTTTTGTGGTTCCATAATAATTTAAGATTTTTTTTTTTTTGAGACAGAGTCTCCTCTGTCACCCAGGGTGTAGTGCAGTAGCATGATCTCAGCTCATGGCAGCCTCTGCCTCCTGGGTTCAAGGGACTCTCCTGCCTCAGCCTCCTGAGTAGCTGGGATTACAGGTGTACACCACCATACTTGGCTAATTTTTTATTTTTTTGGTAGAGATGGGGTTTCACCATGTGGGACCAGGCTGGTCTCGAACTCCTGACCTCAAGTGCTCCACCTGCCTTGGCCTCCCAGAGTGCTGGGATTACAGGCATGAACCACCATGCCTGGCTTTTTTTTTCTATTTCTGTGAAGAATGTCATTGGTATTTTGGTAGAGATTGTATTGAATCTTTATGTTCCTTTGGATAATATGGACATTTCATGTCTATGTTGGCAAGGGTTTAACATCTATATTATGTGCTACAACCATTGTAAAATCTTCTGAACTTTCTTCATCAAAATGAAAAATCCCATTTCTCTCTTTAGAATGAACAGTAAGATTTCAAAAACATGTTTCTAGTATCAAGAGAAAATGGATTTATTTTCTTATATTTTATCAATTGTTTCAACTAATGGAATAGTTTGTTTTGTAATTCAAGTATTAATTTTATAGAAAATTCCCCTTTGAGTTACCATTGGTTTATATTTGTATCATTTGCCTTTCAAGTTTTTATTAAATATTAAGCATATATCAAATACTTTTTATAAAAATTAAATATTTAATATAAATTAAACTTTATATTTCATTAAATATATACTTTCTTATGCCTTTCATATAAAATATGAGATACTTTGGAAATGTTCATATGTATATAATTAAAACTGTATATTGATAGTTACTAATTTATAATATTAAAACTAATGTTAAATATAAATATTAGTTTATAAACATTTAATATCTGTAAATTTGCTAACATATACTAGTTAAATGTATATTAAATAGTTCAATATATATTAAACACAATTTATATGTTGTTAGGATTGATGATAACATAAACATCCATGTATTCATTAATATTTGAAAAAATAAAACATTACAATTAAATTTGTAATCTCTGTGGGGAAGTGCCTTCTACCATTTCCTTCCGTTTAGTTTCATAGACAACCACCAATGTGAATTTAATATTTACCATATCTTGCCTTTTTATAGAGATTTAACATACATATTGAATTCCCAATATATATTGTTTAAGTTTGCATGTTTGGAGTCTCTATATAAATGGAACCATAATTCTCTATTAATCCATAACATTTATTTTTTCTTCCTGTCATTTCATTCAAAATCATTTATATTTACATATTCATTACATTCATGTAATTTGTCTCTGATAATCTTAAACCAAAGGATTAAAAATAATATTTAAATATAATTGCATTCATAATATACAAAATTTGATTTATTTGCTGTAAAATTAATTACATTTTTAAAATACAAAAATAAAATTATTTCCACATGTTTTTAAAGAAACATTTTATTATAGAAGTCAAAGTTGTGTACCAAATTTCAAAAGCATAATACAATTAATAATGGGTATCAAAGTATTAAAATCAAAATTATTTAAAATAATGCTGAATTTAACATTTTTTTCAAAACTTAAATTATATCAAATATTTATACCAATATAACTATTCACAATTACACAGTTTAGTGGTTTAATGTTCATATGTTTGCCAAAAGAAAGGATTGGGTGATGATTCATGCATGCTACATCTATAGTAGTGGTTCTAAATGTGGGGGTGGGAAGCAGGGGTTGCTGCCCAGGGGATGTTTGGCAATGTCTGGAGATATTATTTTTTGTTATTACAACTTGAGGGTGATGCTACTGGCACCTAAGGAGTACAAGCCAGGGATGCTGCTGAACATCCTACAATGCACAGAATAGCCCCTCTAAACAAATAATTTTTTGACCAAAAATATCAATAGAGTCAAGGTTAAGAAATCCTGATTGAGACCTACATATATTCCTGGCACATAGCTGTCATCCGGGGATCTTTCTTTGCCATCATCTTCAGTAGTCCCTCTACCTGTTTTGTGTTTTGGATCTCCAGTTTACTTTGTCCCCAAGTTTTCCTGTGTTTTTTTTTTCTTTTTCTTGATTACTCATTTTTTTTAATGGAGTACATGCTCCACTGGGATGCTAAGAAAGAAGGAATGTTTTGTAAAAACTCTTCCACCTCAGTACCCAAGACGCTGTTTCTTATCTGTTTTTTATGCCGATCACCTGCTCATCCTGTACATCGCGGCTTAAGTGCATACTTTGTGTCTAAGGATTTAGTAAGCTTACCCTTGCTATGTGCTTTTATAGTGCTCAGTACCTTTCCTGGATAGCATTACATTATATATTTATCTATTTAATTGTTTTTTCAATATTTTTCTTCCCTGCTTGTTTTTTCAATATTTTTCTTCCCTGCTAGACCATAAACTTCATAATAGCAAGGCTCATCTCAGCTTTATTATGTGCAATATCTATCACAGGGGGTGGCACATTGTATCCAGTAGATATTGGTCCACTGAATTAATCAGTAAATAATTTTGTGGAATAGTAATGGTAGCAGAAGGCTTCCAAAAAAAGTTGCAAGTTTTAAATATCCAGTATTCTAATAATACTTGATTTTTATTTCAATGTTTTATTATCCTCTTGTAAAACTATAAATATGTCTTCATCTGGCATTCTTTAGATACTTGCCATTATTAACACAGTTTGTGAATATTTTATATAATACTATAATTTCCCAAATTGGCTTATAAAGGATATTCATATAAATATAAATTGATCAATTTGTTTGATACAGGCTTACACACTGCTTGCTGAATTCTCCTGAAACAGACACTGAGTCGGAGTTTGAGGGCCAAGATGCTTATTAGAAATTAATACTTGTGAAAGGAAAGGGGATGGCTGGGCACAGTGGCTCACGCTTGTTATCCCAGCACTTTGGGAGGCTGAGGTGGGTGTACTGCTTGATGTCAGGAGTTTGAGACAAGCCTGGTCAACACGGTGAAACTTTGTCTCTACTAAAAATACAAAAATTAGCCAGGTGTGATGGTGCACGCCTGTAATTCCAGCTACTCCAGTGGCTGAGGCGAGAGAATCACTTGAACCCAGAAGGTGGAGGCTGCAGTGAGTCAAGATTGTGCCACCAGCTTGGGGAACAGAGTGAGACTCTGTCTCAAAAAAAACAGCCGGGGGAAAGGGAGAAGGCAGGGACAGACGGAGAAGGCAGGGACAGAGAGAGAAGCTGATCTGTAAACGCTGGGCTGATAAAGCCTTGACCAAACCAGCCAGGGCTTCTGAAACAAGATGCCCATCAGAATGTCCCACTCTGCCTGAAATGGCAGGGCCTTTACACCCCTGCCTGATTCAGTCACCAGATACAGGCTGCTCTGAGAAGAGAATGGTCCTCTGACAAGGCAGCTCCCAGCAGCTGAGGCTGACCCTGAAGGAGCTGCCAGATGGAGGCAGCTGCTGACCATACTCCCCACAGGTGGAGAGCAAAACCTTCCTATGCTTACCATGTAAGTTCAGTATTCTGAGTACTTGTGAGTTTTGGCTCATTTTGTCCACAAAACAACCGTATTCAACAAGAAACACTAGTAAGTAGCAGAGTTGGGATTCATACACAGTAAGTTTGGCCTCAGAGTTCATACTTCACCAGTCTGCTATTCTGTCTCCCTCCACTGTTCAGTAGAGAACTTCAAGCACAATATGAACAAATTGACTGGCTTTCTCTCTCCCTCTAATACATTACATACATACATACATACATATATATATATATATACACATATATATATTTATATACATATGTATGTATATATATATTTATATATATATACATATATGAGAAAATGTGTAGTTTGAGCTTATATGGTAAACTGTAATTATATTAGTCCTCAAAAGTATCATTTTTATCTTTGCCTGGATCCATTTTCTTTGATTGACCATGCAATCAAATTGTTCTTTTACTCAACTGGTCTCCTCTATTCCAAGCCAATCTATTCTAACCTGGCTACTTCCTAGGTTTTGAGCCAATCTGTTAAAGCAGGACTTTCATCCACTTACAAATCCTCGATGCCCCAGAATTTCTTGGAGTCTCAAGGGAGTGTCTCACATGTTCTCATAAAAATATTTGTTGTTCTACTATCTAGTGCCCATGGTAGATTTCTGTTCTTTTGTCTTTCTGTCCTCTACCATGTTTCAGTGTATCCATGAGGAATGGCCGTGTCTGTCAGGTATCTCAGCCTCCAAAAATGCACTACTGTTGTGTTTTCAGTTTCAAATGAAGAGATGGGAGAGTGGATAATACCACAGGGTGCTTAGAATTGCCCCTCTCCCCTGACAACTATGAAGTTGTTACTGGATCAAGTGACTTGTCTGGTTCTCTCCTCCCTTAGGCTGAGTTCCCTTTTAAAGGCCAGTCTCAGATCCTAATCCACATAGCTGTCTGTTGTTCCATGCATACCAGTATCCTAATATTGGTGGCTATAGTGATGTTTGAGCTATATGTCTTAGGCTACATTTCCTGGAAATTAATTCTGAGATGAAGTTTTGCTGGCAGGAGATTGACTGGTGACTGCCCTCAGGATCAAAATCTGTGATAGAGTGAGCATAGCCCCAAGGAGCAGAGGAAGATGTTAAACTGCAGTAAAGAGAAGCTCGTTACCCTTGGAGGGCCCGGGAGCTGGAATAGCTCTTCAGTGTTTAGTGTTTCGGCTAAAAGATGCGAGTGGCCTGGGTCTTTTACCCCTGAGTAGATCGGTCATTGGATTCTCTGTCTATAACCTTAGGTGAGGCATTTCCCTTTAGCTGAGAATGATTCCTGGGGAGAGTCTCTGCTATAAGCTGCCATCAGGTAGTATTCCTAACAGCAAGGGGAATGATTGCCTTAGTCCTGACTCAGTCTTGCAGGGGGCATCTGAGTGGCACCTCACACCATTCAGTGTACAGCCCAAAAGATTTTTTATGTCACTGATTGATATTTGGTCTTTAAAGTTATAAGATGGCCTCTAAAATACTCCCTATTGTATTTCTTTGGTTCTGGATATTTTTTTATCTTTGCTCCTACACAAACACACACACACGCACGCATGCATACACTGTGCTTTTACTATTAGGACGCTATGCCCTTAGCCCTTTTACTCTGCCTGTCCTGGTTATGGTGTTTTTCATTTTAAAGGTTACAAAACATTCTGGCTTCAGGCAAATAAAAATATTATCTTCTGAGATGAGTGTTGTCTGGGAGACATGTGTAATTCACATGTGCTTTGCCTGCATGATGGATTCCTTTCTTTCAACATAGCTGGGACAGGAAGCTTATTAGCCAAAGACTGCCTCACTGAAGCCACTGAATGTGAGAAACACAACTCCCAACAGAAGGAGTTCTAAATAACCTTTTTTTGTTATTTCCAAGAATAATCATCTACGCCCCATTGTCCTATTTCTGCCCCTTGTCTCTCATTCCATTCCTCAGTGCTGTAGATCTCTGACAAGTGTTAGGGCAATGATGAAATCAAACACTTAGACTTTAAGAAGGTAACAGTTTATGTACCTCTTCTAAATATTTGCATATGAAAACATGAAACCCTTTGGTGAATTTTGGGGCGTGAGGCAACAATGAATGAAGTCTTTCTATATGTTAGATTGTAAGGAGGCCGGCATTCCTAATGCCCCTTAAAATACACAATTTAGGTAAATTCTGATTCTCATACACAATTGACCTGCTAATTTTTCAAAATTTTTAAATTTTTAACTTTTGTGGGTATATATTAGGTCTATATACTTATGGGGTATATGAGATATTTTGGTATGGGCATGCAATGCATAATAATCACATCCTAGAAAATGCAATATTCATTCCCTCCAGCATTTATCCTTAGAGTTACAAAAAAATCCAATTATACTCTTTTAATTATTTTTAAATGTGCAATTAAATTATTATTGACTATAGTTCCCCTGTTATGCTGTCAAATACTAGGTCTATCCATTTCTTTCTACTTTTTGTACCCATTAACCATCCCACCTTCCCCACCCTGTACCCCCACTGCCATTCCCAGCCTATGGTAACTATCCTTCTACTCTCTATTTCCCTGAGTTCAATTGTTTTGATTTTTAGATCCCATAAATAAGTGAGAATGTGCAAGGTTTGTCTTTCTTTGCCTGCCTTATTTCACTTAACATAAGGACCTCTGATTCCATCCATATTGTTGCAAATGAAAAGATCTTATTATTTGTTATGGCTGAATAATACCCCATTGTGTATAAATACCACATTTTCTTTATCCACTTATGTGTTGGTGGACACTTAGGTTAATTCCAAATCTTGGTTATTGTGAACAGTGCTGCAACAGAGTGCAGACCTCATTTTGATATACTGATTTTCTTTCTTTTGGGTATATACCCAGCAGTGGGATGGCTTGGTCACATACGAGCTCTATTTTTGTTTTTCTGAGGATTCTCCTGATTGCTCTCCATTGTGGTCGTATTGATTTACATTCCCACCAACAGTGTACAAGTGTTCTCTTTTCTCCACATCTTTGCCAACCTTTTTTATTACCTGTCTTTTGGATAAAAGCCATTTTAACTGGGGTGAGATGACTCCTCATTATAGCTTTGATTTGCATTTCTCTGATAATCAGTGATGTTGAGCACATTTTCATATGCCTGTTCGCCATTTGTATGTCTTCTTTTGAGGAATGTCCATTCATTTGCCTATTTTTGATCGGATTAATAGATTTTTTTCTATAAAGTTGTTTGAGCTCTGTATATATTCTAGTTATTAACCCTTTGTCAGATGGATAGTTTGCAAATACTTTCCTCCATTCTGTGGGTTATCTCTTCACTTTGTTGATTGTTTCCTTGGCTGTGCAAAGCTTTCTAACTTGATGTGATCCCATTTGTCCATTTTTGCTTTGGTTGCCTGTGCTCGTGTGATATTACTCAAGAAAGTTTTGCCCGGATCAAAGTCCTGGAGAGTTTCCCTGATGTTTTCTTGTAGGAGTTTCATAGTTTCAGGTTATATATTTAAGTATTTAACCAATTTCTATTTGATTTTTGTATATGGTGAGAGATAGGGGTCTAGTTTGACTCTTCTGCATATGGATATCCAGTTTTCCCAGCAACATTTATTGAAGAGACTTTTTCCCCAGTGTATGTTCTTGGTACCTTTGTTGAAAATGAGTTCACTGCAGGTGTGTGGATTTGTTAATACGTTCTCTATTTTGTTCCATTGGTCTGTGTCTGTTTTTATGCCTGTATCATGCTGTTTTGCTGTAGTATAAGTTGAACTCAGGTAATGTGATTTCTCCAGGTTTTTTTTTGTTTGTTTGTTTGTTTGTTTTCCTCAGGATAGCTTTGGCTATTCTGGCGATTCTGGGTCTTTTATGGTTCCATAGAAATTTTAGGATTGTTTTTTCTATTTCTGTGAAGAATGTCATTGGTATTTTGATAGAGATTGCATTGAATCTGTAGATTGCTTTGGATAGTATGGACATTTTAACAATATTGATTCTTCTAATTAATGAATGTTGAATAGCTTTCCTTGTTTTGCTTCCTCTTCAATTGCTTTCATTAGCATTTTGTAGTTTTCATTGTAGGGATGTTTCACTTCTTTGGTTACCTAGGTATTTAAATTTCCTAGGTATTTAAATTTATTTTGTGGCTGTTGTAAATGGGATAACTTTTTGATTTTTTCACAATGTTTACTGTTAGCATATATCAATGTTACTAATTTTTATATGTTGATTTTGTATCCTGTAACTTTACTGAATTTGTTTATTAATTCTAATAGTTTTCTTCTGGAATATTTAGGTTTTTCCAGGTGTAAGAGCATATCATCTGCAAACAAGGATAATTTTACTTCTTCCCTTCCAATTTGGATGCCCTTTATATCTTTCTCTTGTCTGATTGCTCTAGCTAAGTCTTCCCATACCATGTTTAGTAACAGTAGTAAAAGTGAGCATCCTTCTCATGTTCCAGATCTTAAAGGATTTAAGATTTCCCCCACTCAGTATGATACTAGCTTTTAGTCTGTCATATATGCCTTTTATTATGTTGAGATATGTTCCTTCTATACCCAGGTTTCTGAGGATTTTTATTATGAAGGGAAGTTGAATTTTACTAAATGCTTTTGCAGCATCAATTGAAATGATCATATGGTTTTTGTCCTTCATTGTGTTGATACAGTGTATCACATTGATTGATTTGTATGTGCTGAACTTGAACCATTCTTTCATCACAGAGTTAAATCCCACTCGGTCATGATAAATGGTCTTTTAACGGATTGTCGAATTTGATTTGCTAGTATTTTGTTGAGGATTTTTACATCAATATTTATTAGAGATATTAGCCTGTAGTTTTCTCTTTTTTGATGTGTCTTTGTCTGGTTTTAGTATCATGGTAATACTGGCCTCATAGAATGAATCTGGAAGTATTTTCTTCTCCTCTGTTATTAAGAACAATTTGAGTAGGATTGGTATTAGTTCTTAAATTCAGCAATAAAGTCATCAGGTCCTGGGCTTTTCTTTACCGGGAGACTTTTATTACAGCTTCAGTCTCTTTACTTGTTATTGGTCTGTTAATGTTTTGGATTTCTTTGTGGTTCAATCTTGGTAGGTTATATGTATCTAGGAAGTTATTCATTTCTTCTTGATTTTCCAATTTATTGGCATATACTTGTTCATGATATTCACTAATGATCCCTAGAATTTCTGCAATATCAGTTGTAATGTCTTATTTTTCATCTCTGATGAAAGAAATTGAAGTCAATGCAAAAAAAGATATTCTATGTTCATGGATTGAAAGAATCAATATTGTAAAAATGTCTATGCTATCCAAAGTAACCAACAGAATCAATGCAATTCCTATTAAAATAGCAATGATATCCTTCACAGAAATAGAAAAATATATATATAAAATTTATTTGGAACCACATAATAGTGGTTCCGTATAAAATTTATTTGGAACCCAGAATAGCCAAAGCTATCCTGAGCAAAAAGAATAAAATTGGAAGCGTTGCATTACCTGACTTTAATTTTACTACAAATCTATAGTAAACAAAACAGCATGGTACTGGCATAAAAACAGACATATGAACCAGTGGAGCAGAATAGAGAACCCAAAAGTAAACCACACATTTAGTCAACTCATCTTTGACAAATGCACTGAGAACATACACTGGAGAAAGGACAGTCTCTTCAATAAATGGTCCTGGGAAAACTGGATATCCATATACAGAAGAATAAAATGAGACCTCTAGCTCTCACCATATACAAAAATAAAATGGATTCAAAACTTAAATCTAAAACCTGAAACTATGAAACCACTAGAATAAAACTTTGGGAAAACACTCCAGGACATTTGTGCGGTAATGATTTCTTGAGTAAGATCTCAAAAGCACAGGCAACAAAAGCAAAAATGGATAAATGGGGTCACATCAGCCTACAAACTTTCTGCACACCAAGGGTAGCAATAAACTTAGTGAAGAGACAATCTACAATATAGGAGAAAAAGTTGCAAAGTATCAAACTGACAAGAGATTAATAACCAGAATATATAAGTAACTGAAACAGATAAGTAGCAAAAATCCAAATCATCCAATAAAAAATGTGCAGAAGCTCTGAGTACATAATACTCAAAAGAAGACATCTAAATGGGCATTAAGTGTATGAAAAAAGGCTCAACATCACTAATCATCAGGGAAATGCGAGTCAAAACTACAATGAGATATCATCTTACTCCAGTTAGAAAGGCTTTTATCCAAAAGAAAGGCAATAACAGATGCTGGTGATCATGTGGAGAAAGGGGAACCCTTGTACACTGTTGGTAGGAATGTAAATTAGTATAGCCACTATGGAAAACAGTATGGAGATTCCTCTAAAAACTAAAAACAGAACTACCATATGACCCAAGAATACCATTGGGTATATACTCCCCCAAAAAATAAAGTCAGTATATCTAAGAGATATCTGCACTCCCATATTTGTTGCAGCATTATTCGCAATAGCCAAAATATGGAATCAACCTAAACGTCCATCAATGAATGATTGGATAAAGAAGATGTGGTAAAGAAGACATATACACAATGAAATAATAATCAGCTATATAAAGGAAGGAAATACTGTCATTTGCAACAATATAGATAAAACTAGAGGACATAATGTTAAGTGAAATAAGCCAAGCACAGAAAGATAATGTCACATGTTCTCACTCATATGTGGAAGCTAAAACAATTGAACTCCTGGAGATAGAAGGCAGAATGATGGCTACTAGAGGATGGAAAGAGGGGAGGGTGGTGTGTGGGAATAAAGAGAGAATGGTAAATTGGTACAAAAATATAGTTAGATAGAAAGAATAAGGTCTAGTGTTTGGTAGCACAATAGAGTGATGATATTTAATAATAATTTGCTGTGTATTTCAAAATATCTGCAAAAGTAGATTGAAATGTTCCCCAAACAAGGTGATGTTAAAGTTTTGAGGCGATGGATATCCCAACAAACCAGATTTGATCATTACACACTATATTTTTATATTAAAATATCACACATATCCCATAAACATGTGTAACTATTATGTACCCATAAAAATTAAAAGAAAAAAATAAAAAATGTAAAAAGAACCTATTCTCATCTAGTTGTTTATTTTAGTTCTAGGAAAATCATGAGGAAGAGGACCAAATAAATGTTTTTTTGACAATACGACAAAAGGAAGAGGTAAGTTAACCCTGTTTTGATTTATTCATTTTGGAGC
Source organism: Cacajao melanocephalus (assembly GCA_963573385.1). Lineage (NCBI taxonomy): Eukaryota > Metazoa > Chordata > Mammalia > Primates > Pitheciidae > Cacajao > Cacajao melanocephalus. The sequence continues at coordinate 87,900 of CAUYLG010044551.1, read as the reverse complement.
TGCTCATCACTGTACAAGTGATTTTCATGTAAGTTTTAAATTATTTAATAAGCAGATGATTTTCTTTAGCTTCAATATGTATATTAAATGTGTTTGCAGACAGCCTGCAATTCCTCTTTATTTATAACTATTTGCAAATTGCAGCCAACTGCAAGTTAAAGATTAACATATTGAAGTCACACTTCTTTATCTAGGAACTATAGGTTATAACGGGCAACTTAACCCTGTGATGTTCAAGTTTCTTTAAAAAATAATTTTTAATTATTATGGGTATGAAATAAGTGTATTTATTTATTGGATGTATGTGATATTTTGATAAAGGTGTACAATGTGCAATAATCAAATCAGAGTAATTGGGGTAACCATCACCTTAAACATTTATCATTTCTGTTTTAGGAACATTTCAATTCCACTGTTTTGATTATTTTAAAATAAACAAGTTGTTGTTGACTATAGTCACCCTGTTGTGCTATGAAATACTAGATCTTATTCATTCTTTCTAGCTATATTTTTGTACCAATTAGTCATCCTCGCTTGCTCTCCACCCTTCCCAGTCTCTGGTAGCAATCATTCTACTCTCTGTCTCCATGAATTCAGTTGTTTTATTTTTTAGCTCCCACAAATGAGTGAAAACATGTGAAGTGTGTCTAGCTTGTTTCACTCAACATGATGCCCTCCAATTCCATTCATGTTGTTGCAAATGACAAGATTCCTTTCTTTTTCTGGCTGAATAACATTTCATTTTGTATATATACCATATTTTCGTATCCAGTCCAATGTTGGTGGATACTTAGGTTGACTCCGAATCTTGGCTGTTATGAGTAGTGTTACAATAAACGTGAGAGTGCAGATATCTCTTTGATATACTGATTTTCTTCCTTTGGATATATACCTAGCAGTGGTATTGCTGGATCATTTGGTAGTTCAATTTTTAGTTTTTTGAGAAGCCTTCATACTGTTTTCCATAGTGGCTATATTGATTTACATTCCTACTGTAGTGTATCAGAGTTCCCCTTCCTCCACATCCTTGCCAGCATCTGTTGTTGCCTGTCTCTTGAATGAAAGTCATTTTAACTGGGGTAATATGATATCTCATTGAAGTTTTGATTTCCATTTTTTGATTATTAAAAATATTGAACATTTTTTCATATACATACCTGTTGGCCATTTGTATATCTTCTTTTCAGAAATGTCTGTTCAGATCTTTTTGCCTATTTTTAAATTAGATTGTTTTCTTCCTATTGAGTTGTTTGAGTCCTTATATATTCTGGTTATTGATCTTTTCAGATGGCGAGTTTGCAAATCTTCTCTCTCATTCTACATGTTATCTGATTACGTTTTTTACAGTTTCCTTTGCTGTGCAGAAGCTTTTTAACTTAATGTCCCATTTGTCCTTTTTTGCTTTGGTTGCCTGTACTTTTGAGGTCTTACTCAAGAAATCTTTGCCCAGACAGTGCTTCCTCAATGTTTTCTTTTACAGTTTCATAGTTTCCGGTTTAGATATAAGTCTTCAGTCTATTCTGGCTTAATTTTTGTATATGGTGAGAGATAGGGGTCTAGTTTCATTCTTCTGTATATGGATATCCAGTTTTCCCAGCACTGTTTATTGAAGAGATTGTACTTTCTCCAGTATATGTACTTGGCACCTTTGTGAGTTCACTGTAGATCTGCAGATTTATTAGTATTTTATAGAGAATAATTTTTCCCATGATTAAAACAGTAAGGAGCACTAAAGTTATCACAATAATTGACAGTTACTCAATGCAGGGAAGGCTTTCATTGTGAATCTAGGTCAAAGTGAAGTAGTGGCACCTATTTTCAAGATTATCCTGCCATGATGGCCATAACATTTTTAGAAACTTTATTTCATAAGCATTTAGCTCCTTGACTGGAAATTACACAGGTAAAATGACTATTTTATGTATATATATATGCATACAAATATATGTATGTATATAGACCTTTCATAAATATATATGTATATGTACATATATTTATGAGGGATCTTCTAAAAATTTATGGGAAAGACATATTATGAAAAAATATGCATCCATTTAAAAAATTTTGACACCAAAATAAACGTACTAAATTTTTATAACATGTCTGAACAAGATCTAGTAGAGAAGACATCAGTTTGACAAGTCTCTATCAGAACAACATGAATTCTGCTAAAATTGAAGCAAAAACAAACATCAAATTCATGGTGAATCTTGAGTATAAGAATAGTGAAATCATTCACCATAAAAAGTTTGGAGTGAAAGTGTCCCCAAAGAAATCAGTTTACAAATGGATAACTTGTTTTTTTTGGTTTGTTTTGTAAAAAATTTTTTTAGAGGTTTTTTGAGGCAAAATTTACTTATAATAAAATATACACACTTGAAATGTACAATGTAAAGTTTGGATAAATGCATACACCTGCATGAATTTATCAAATCCAGAATATTTTCAACACTCCAGAAAGTTTCCACAAACATCTTATCGGCCTGTCCTCTCTCACCTGCAGAGGCAACGACTTTCTCGATCTTTTTTTTTTTTTAATTTTACTTTACGTTCTGGGGTACATGTGCAGGTCACGCAGTGTTGTTGCATAGGTGCATACATAACCAGGTGGTTTGCTGCCTCTATTCCCCCTTCATCTATATCCAGCATTTCTCCCCATGTTATTTCTCCCCACCCTCCCCACCCCCCGCTGTCCTTCCCCTAGCTCCCCTCAACTGCCCCCAGTTTGTGATGCTCCTCTCCCTGAGTCCACGTGTTCTCATTGTTCATCATTGTTCAATACTTGCCTATGAGTGAGAACATGTGGTGTTTGGTTTTCTGGTCTTGTGTCAGTTTCCTGAGAATGATGGTTTCCAGATTCATCCAAGTGCCAACAAAGGACAGGACTCATCATTATTTATGGCTGTGTAGTATTCCATGGTGTATATGTGCCACATTTTCTTTGTCCAGTCTATCATTGATGGGCATTTGGGTTGGTTCCAGGTCTTTGCTATTGTACACAGGGCTGCAGTGAACATATAGGTGCATGTATCTTTATAATAGAATGATTTATATACCTTTGGGTATATATACCTTTGGGTATATATCCAGTATTGGGATTGCTAGGTCAAATGGAATTTCTATTTCTAGATCCTTGAGAAATCGCCACACTGTCTTCCACTATGGTTGAACTAATTTACACTCCCACCAACTGTGTAAGAGTGTTCCTATTTCTCCACATCCTCTCCAGCATCTGTTGTCTCCAGATTTTTTAATGATTGCCATTCTAACTGGGGTGAGATGATACCTCAGTGTGGTTTTGATTTGCATTTCTCTAATGACCAGTGATGATGAGCATTTTTTCATATGTTTGTTGGCCTCATATATGTCTTCTTTTGAAAAGTGTCTGTTCATATCCTTTGCCCAATTTTGAATGAGTTTGTTTTTTTCTTGTATATCTGTTTTAGTTCTTTGTAGATTCTGGATTTTAGCCCTTTGTCAGATGGGTAGATTGCAAAAATTTTTTCCCATTCTGTTGGTTGCCAGTTCACTCTAATGATTGTTTCTTTTGCTGTACAGAAGCTCTTCAGTTTAATTAGATTCCATTTGTTTATCTTGGCTTTTGTTGCCATTACTTTTGGTGTTTTAGTCATGAAGTCCTTGCCTATGCCTATGTCCTGGATGGTTTTGCCTACGTTTTCTTCTAGAGTTTTTATGGTGTTAGGTTTTATGTTAAATCTTTAATCCATCTGGAGTTAATTTTAGTGTAAGGTGACAGGAAGGGGTCCAGTTTCTGCTTTCTGTACAATTGCTAGCCAGTTTTCCCAGCAACATTTATTAAACATGGAGTCCTTTCCCCATTGCCTGTTTTTGTCAGGTTTGTCAAAGATCGGATGGTCGTAGATGTGTGATGTTGCTTCTGAGGCTTCTATTCTGTTCCATTGGTCTATGTCTCTGTTTTGGTACCAGTACCATGCTGTTTTGATTACTGTTGCCTTGTAGTATAGTTTGAAGTCCAGCAGTGTGATGCCTCTGGCTTTGTTCTTTTTCCTTAGGATTGTCTTGGCTATGCGGGCTCTCTTGTGGTTCTATATGAAGTTTCAAGTGTTTTTTTCTAGTTCTGTGAAGAAGGTCATTGGTAGCTTGATGGGGATAGTGTTGAATCTGTAAATTACTTTGGGCAGTTTGGCCATTTTCACGATATTGATTCTTCCTAACCATGAGTGTGGAATGTTTTTCCATCTGTTTGTATCCTCTCTTATTTTGTTGAGCAGTGGTTTGTAGTTCTCCTTGAAGAGGTCTTTTACATCCTTTGTTAGTTGTATTCCTAGATATTTTATTCTCTTTGTAGCAATTGTGAATGAGAGTACGCTCTTGATTTGGCTTTCTGTTTGTCTGTTATTGGTATATAGGAACGCTTGTGATTTCTGCACATTGATTTTGTATCCTGAGACTTTGCTGAAGTTGCTTATCAGTTTGAGGAGATTTGGGGCTGAGATTATGGGGTCTTCTAAATACACAATCGTGTCATCTGCAAATAGAGACAGTTTGACTTCCTCCTTTCCTAATTGAATACCCTTTATTTCTTTTTCTTGCCTGATTGCTCTGGCTAGAACTTCCAATACTATATTGAATAGGAGTGGTGAGAAAGGGCATCCTTGTCTAGTGCCTGATTTCAAAGGGAATGCTTCCAGCTTTTGCCTGTTCAGGATGATATTGGCTGTAGGTTTGTCATAAATAGCTTTTATTATTTTAAGATACATTCCGTCAATGTCTAGTTTATTGTGAGTTATAAGCATGAAGGGCTGTTAAATTTTGTCAAAGGACTACTCTGCATCTATTGAGATAATCATGTGGTTTTTGTCTTTGGTTCTGTTTATGTGATGTATTACGTTTATGGACTTGTGTATGTTGAACCAACTTTGCATCCCTGGGATGAAGCCTACTTGATCGTGATGAATAAGCTTTTTAATGTTCTGTTGCAATCAGTTTGCCAGTATTTTATTGAAGATTTTTGTGACGATATTTATCATGGATATTGGCCTGAAGTTTTCTTTTTTAGTTGAGTCTCTGCCTGGTTTTGGTATCAGGATGATATTGGTCTCATAAAATGAGTTAGGGAGGGTTCCCTCTTTTTGTATTGTTTGTTATAGTTTCAGAAGCAATGGAACCAGCTCCTCTTTTATGTCTGGTAGAATTCAGCTGTGAATCTGTCTGGACCCGGGCTTATTTTGTTTGGTAGGCTATCGATTGCTGCCTCAACTTCAGCCCTTGTTATTGGTCTATTCAGGGTTTCAACTTCTTCCTGGTTTAGTCTTGGTAGAGTGCAAGTCTCCAGGAATTTATCCATTTCTTCCAGGTTTACTGGTATATGTGCATAGAGTTGTTTGTAGTAATGTCAGATTGTGGTTTGTATTTCTGTGGAATCAGTGGTAATATCCCCTTTATAGTTTTTTATTGCATCTATTTGATTATTCTCCTTTTTCTTTTTTATTAGTCTGGCTAGTGGTCTATTTTGTTGATCTTTTCAAAAAACCAGCTCCTGGATTTATTGATTTTTTGAAGGGTTTTTTGTATCTCTATCTCCTTCAGTTCTGCTCTGATCTTAGTTATTTCTTGTCTTCCGCTAGCTTTTGAGTTTTTTTGATCTTGTTTCTCTAGCTCTTTCAATTTTGATGATAGGTCATCAATTTTAGATCTTTCTTTGTTTCTCATTTGGGCATTTATTGCTATAAATTTCCCTCTCAACACTGCTTTAAAGGTGTCCCAGAGATTCTGGTAAGTTGTGTCTTCATTCTGATTGGTTTCAAAGAACATCTTTATTTCTGCCTTCATTTCATCGTTTATCCAGTTGACACACTCAGAAGCAAGCTATTCAGTTTCCAAGTGGTTGTGTGGATTTGAGTGAGTTTCTTAATCCTGAGTTCTAATCTTATTACGCTGTGGTCTGATAGACTGTTTGTTATGATTTCTGTTCTTTTGTATTTGCTTAGGAGTGATTTGCTTCCAGTTATGTGGTCAATTTTAGAGTAAGTGTGATGTGGTGCTGAGAAGAATGTATATTCTGTGGATTTGGGGTAGAGCGTTCTGTATATGTCTATTACGTCCACTTGGTCCAGCTCTGCATTCAAGTCCTGGATGTCCTTGTTAATTTTCTGTCTCGTTGATCTGTCTAATATTGACAGTAGAGTATTGAAGTCTCTCACAATTTATTGTGTGGGAGTCTAAATCTCCTTTTAGGTCGTTAAGAACTTGCTTTTTGTATCTGGGTGCTCCTGTGTTGAGTACGTATATATTTAGGATAGTTAGCTCTTCTTTTTGGATTGATCCTTTTACCATTATGTAATGCCCTTCTTTGTCTTTTTTGATCTTTGTTGGTTTAAAGTCCATTTTATCAGAGACTAGGATTGCAACTCCTGCTTTTTTTTTTTGCTCACCATTTGTTTGGTAAATCTTCTTCCATCCCTTGATTTTGAGCCTGTGTGTGTCCTTGCATGTGCGATGGGTTTTGTAAATACAGCACACCGATGGGTCTTGACTTTTTATCCAATTTGCCAGTCCGTGTCTTTTGATTGGGGCATTTAGCCCATTTACATTTAAGGTTAATATTGTTATATGTGGATCTGATCCTGCCATTTTGATGCTAGCTGGTTGTTTTGCCCATTACTTGACACAGTTTCTTCATTGTGTCGATGGTCTTTACCATTTGATACATTTTTGGAGTGGTTTGTACTGGTTGTTCCTTTCCATTTTTAGTGCTTCTTTCAGGAGCTCTTGTAAGGCAGGCCTGGTGGTGATGAAATCTCTCAGCAATTGCTTGTCTAAAGGATTTTATTTCTCCTTCACTTACGTAGCTTAGTTTGGCAGGATATGAGATTCTGGGTTGAAAGTTCTTTTCTTTAAGGATGTTGAATATTGGCCCCCACTCTCTTCTGGCTTTTAGGGTTTCTGCCGAGAGATCTGCTGTGAATCTGATTGGCCTCCCTCTGTGGGTGACCTGACCTTTCTCTCTGGCTGCCTTTAGCATTTTTTCCTTCATTCCTTCATTTTAACCCTGGTGAATCTGATGATTATGTGCCTTGGGGTTGCTCTTTTTGAGGAATATGTTTGTGGAGTTCTCTGTATTTCTTGAATTTGAATGTTGGACTGCCTTGCTAGGCTTGGGAAGTTCTCTTGGATAATATCCTGGAGCATGTTTTACAGCTTGGATTTATTCTCCCCCTCATATTCAGGTACACTGATCAAGCGTAGATTAGGTCTTTTCACATAATCCCATATTTCTTGGAGGCTTTGTTCATTTCTTTTCACTCTTTTTTCTCTTGTCTTGCCTTCTCTTTTTACTTCATTGAGTTGATCTTCAATCTCTGATATCCTTTCTTCTGCTTGGTCAGTTTGGCTATTAAAACTTGTGTTTGCTTCATGTAGTTCTCGTGCTGTGTTTTTCAACTCCATCAAGTCATTATGTTCTTCTCTAAGCTGGTTATTCTAGTTAGCAATTAGTCTAACCTGTTTTCAAGGTTTTTAGTTTCTTTGCATTGAGTTAGAACGTGTTCCTTTAGCTCAGAAAAGTTTGTTATTACTCACCTTCTGAAGCCTGTTTCTGTCAATTCGTGGCACTCTGTCTCAGTCATGTTGTGTTCCCATGTTGATGAGGAGTTGTGATCCTTTGAAGGAGAAGAGGCCTTCTGGTCTTTGATGGTTTCATATTTTTTGCACTGTTTTTTCCCCATCTTCTTGGATTTATCTAGCTCTGATCTCAGGGAGGTGCTTGATGAGGTCGCTTGTCTGCCTGTCGAGGTGCTACTGGGTTTCCTGGTACTCCTTCAGGTTGCTAGGTAGGCTTCCTATGTCTTTTTTGTTTACACTGGGAGGATAGGCCTGTCTCTTCCACTGACCTGGAGGTGCTGCTGGGTGGTCAAGAACACTGTCCTGTTGCTAGGTAGGCTTCCTGTGTTTTTTGTTAAAACATAAAGCCTAGTCCCACCTCTTTAATGGTGGGTTGCACCTTTCCTCCAGGGAGCTGGATCATTCAGAGTTCAGTTCAGACTGAGACACTGGCTGTACAACCTGCTAGAGTTAGTGCTTCAGCCCTCTGGGGTTTGTGGGGAAGGGGAGGGAACCACCCAGCCTCACCATCTGTCTCCCTGCTTTCAGCTCCCTTTCTCTCTGGTCATGGACGAGGTGCTCCATCAGTTTTCCCACTTTCAGCTCCCTCTGTCTCCAGGCAGGGGGAGGGGATGATATTTCGATCCGCAGGCTCTTCCAGCCACCTTTTGAGCTTATGCATCTGTTTAGGTTTGTGTGACAATCCAGGACACCATCCTGTATTATTATTCAACTCTGCACTTATAATTCCCGGCGCTTGACTGGCAAAGATCCCCTGTTCTGTGTATTGCTGAGGCTTTGGGGGAAGTGCTGTATCTGGACTGGGGTGCTGGAGGGGGAGCCTGTGACTCACCGGTCAGATGCACTTTCTGGGTGAAACAGCACCCGTCCCCACCTCGGTCTGCCCTGCCTGGGCTTTACTCACTGTCTGACCAGACCTGTTGAAATGCACCTGGTACCTTGGTTGGAGCTAGGAGATCTCTAGATTTCTGCGTCTCTCTCACTGGGTGTTGTGCACCGGAGTTGTATCTATTCGGCCATCTTGTTCCCTCTTCCCCAGATAACTTGTTATTAGAAGGAACAAGACAATGTTGAAGTTGAAGCCTGCAGCAACACACCATCAGCTTTGCAGACGTCAATTTGTGAGGAAAAATTAATTCTGTTTGTACCTTGATTGAAGAGTACCAATGATTAACAGCAGAAACAACTGACACCACAGACATCTCAGTTGGTTCAGATTACACCATTCTGACTGAAAAATTAAAGTTGAGCAAACTTTCCATGCACTGGGTACCAAAACTGTTGCACCCAGATCAGCTGCAGTCAAGAGCAGAGATTTCAATGGAAATTTTAAACAAATTGAATCAAGATCCTGAACTATTTTCATAGAATTGTAACAGGAGATGAAACATGGCTTTATCACCACGATCCTAAAGACAAAGCACAATCACAACAATGGCTACTGGTGGAACAATAGCTAACACCAATGGCTAACAGGTGGAAGTGGTTCAGTCAGAGCAAAAGCAGACAGGTCAAGAACAAAGGTCATACCTACAGTTTTTGGGGGATGCTCAAGCCATTTTGATTGTTGACTTTCTGGAAGGCCAAAGAATGATAATGTCTGCTTTTTATGAGAGTTTTGAGAAAATTAACCAAAGCACTAGCAGAAAACAAAACTCCCCAGGAAAGATTCACCAGAGAGTCATTGTCAATGACGATGACTATGCTCCTGTTTATTCCTCTCATAAAACTAGGGCAATTTTGCAAGAATTTCAATGGGAAATCATTAGGCATCCACTTACAGTTCTGATTTGGCTCCTTTTGATTTCGTTTTGCTTCATAATTTAAAAAAATCCTTAAAGGGTACCCACTTTTCTTCAGTTCATAATATAAAAAACACTGTATTGATATGGTTAAATTTCCAGAACTCTCAGTTCTTTAGGGTTAGACTAAATATTGTTGTTCACAAATGTGTCTTGAACTTAATGAAGCTTAAGTTGAGAAATAAAGATTTTTTAATTTTTATCTTTTAATTTCAATTTTTAAAGAAATGTTTGAAGTCTCCTCACATACAATTCTGACTTAATATTATGACACATCAAAGGTTAAGACAGTGGCTCTAAAGGTTGGAACTTTGGGAAATAAGCTATGTATATATACATGTAAAATATAAGACTCTCCTAATCCAGCCAGGTAATTTCAGATGTCTTATAATCAAAGCTAAGAAACATTAGATGTTTTAATGGCCTTATAAACTTAATAGCCTTATAGATATATATCTATATATACATATATATGTATAGCTATATATATATATATTCTCTTTCATTGTGTGTGTGTGTATATTTATATTTAACATGTGTATATATATGTCCATATGTTTATGTACATACCTTTGTTTAGAGTATGTCAATATAAACTAAATAATATAGGTTATATATAATAAAACCTAAAAATAGTATGTTTATTTAGTTTTTTAGGTTATTTTATTTGTTTATATCTTAATGTAAATATATTAATTGCATTTGCTAATGTTGAGATATATTTCTTATGGCACATCTTTTAGTGGTTTGATAAGTGATATTATACACTTTCAACCACTTTTAATTATCCCTAATAACCCCAAAAGGTTTAAAAGTATTTTTAACCCTATTCAAAGTGGTTTGCTAGCTGTTAAAAGCTGAGTGTCTCTGGCTGAGAGGCATCTTGGCTGCTAACATGGGTAATTATAGACATTCCTAAGGCTATTAAATTCGTAAGGCTATTAAAACATCTAATGTTTCTTAGCTTTGATTATAAGACATCTGAAATTTCCTGGCTGGATTAGGAGAGTCTTGAATTAAGCATTTAGGTCATGAGATCACTAGACCAAGTCTTATCTATGTTATATGATGTAAAGCTACATTTCAGCTATGCCATAAACATTAGCTAATATCTACTTTTTGAAGACTTAACATGTCTCCATTTTATTGTTGAGCTCCTTATTTATGCAGCATTTCTATAAAAAATGAAAAATAAATCTCATACTTGGATTATGCTACATGTGGAATACTGTCCTGTGGGCAAAATTGTATACACACACACACACACACACACACACACACACACACAGCATTTCTATATATATTTTAGTCTTATATATGAAAATATAAATATATAAAGCAATAGGTAATCTTTTATACTATAAGGGACCTTAGAGATAATCTAGACTAATCCTTTAGTTTTTAGTTGATAAAGCTGAGGCAGAGAAAGTTTATATGATTTATACTGTCATGCAGCAGGTTATTGGCATATTGAAGCTATATGGAACTGCATTTGGCAATTCCTAATAGAGAAAAATAGCCCATTATGGCAATATAATCCACTCTTTGTACAATAACAAGCTCTTCCATTTATATATTCTCCTAAGTAAATTTATTCAGTTTCTTGTGTGAATAAACCTGATGGTTGTTTTTCAGATGGTGTACAAATAAAATTAATAATAATTAGTTTCTGACAGTTCCATCCTGTCAAATTTCCGGAATCTGTTTTAGAACACATGTACTTTTGAAAGCATTCATATCATCTCTCCCTAAAATAAACTATACATGGAGTTTTTTGGGATGAAAATAATCTGGTATCAAATATGGATGTATCTTCTATTACCTTCATTCAGTAAAGGCCTGAAAATAACTGGGTTCCTAACCTAAATTTCAATGACAGATGTAATTGACAGGAAATCAATCAAATATTATGTACTTGAAAATTCTAAAATCAGACAGAGCTTTTTATAAACCCTGGTTCTGTCCATTTTATCATTTTGGAATAGCTATTTCACTAAACCTTAGTTTATTCACATTTCAAGTAGAGATAATGCTGCATTAAGGTTAGCTATTTTATGAGTATTAAATGAAATAATGATTGTGAAATATGTGTCATACAGGAAATACCCAGTAAATGAAGGTGTTGTGGCATTTATTTATTTATATGAGGGTTCCTTAGGTAGTTCTCAGATCTTGTAAGAAGTGGTTCTGACTTTTAGAAATCCAGAGTAAAATGGACTCTCAATATCACAGGGTACCAGGGAATAGGCAGATAAGGCAGATGTTTCTGGGAAAAAAAAAGTAATGTAATTAAAATTAGCTTCACAATTTTTTCCATTCAGGAGATACGATACAGTGAAACGATATATAATGAGCACATGATCCAATTACTGTATCAGTAATTTAGAAGACATTGAAACCAGACTACTGTCCATATGAGAGAGATTGAGTAACTGGGCTTTGCTCGAGAGAGAATATGATTCAAACCAGCGTCTCCAACTGCTCAAGTCCTCATCTTGTAATTACACAATATTTGATTACTTCACACAAACTCTAGTTTGGAAGGAAGTAGCCATATTTCGTACTTGATATTTGTCACCTCTTGCTCAAAAACTCCTCCCATCAACTTTGGTTTGACATTACTGACTTTTCATACTTCTCTAGGGTTTCCTAGCTTGCTTTTTCCCTTAATCATGGCTCATCCTTTCTTGCATTTTTCACAACATTTGCAATATGTTGACACTCAATTATAGTTGTTAACAAAGCTATGTTGAAGATTGATGCAAGGGAATAATGAAGGTCATGGAGACCATAATTTTGAAAAAAAACTTAAAAATTAAATATCAGAGCTTCCTCTTCCAGGTATAATGGGGCAAGACAGATAAAACACATACACACACATACACACACACACACACATAAGACATCACAGAACATTAATGGTGGCCGATAATTGAAGGACAGTGATCTTGAAGAGAAAGAAAATACATTTAGGGGAGTTCTACATTCCCCATTCATTTCTCTTTGGGGAAGATAAGTACTCTTACTGTAAACATTAAGACTAAAAAGAAGCAGCAACTTAGAGTTTGTGGTAGTCTTACTACACTGGGAAGAAAGTAATGAGAACTCAGGACTACCGAAAAGTCGAAACATTAGTGTACAAGATGCAGGAAAGGAGGAAACTGCTGAAAAGTGAACTCTGTCTTGTGTTCATTTCCCTCTTTCAAAGCATTTGCTAAACTCTAAGTTGTGCAAATACCCAGGTAAGACACAGAGAATAGGATGTTACATACAATGTTAATGGATTATGACATGCTATTGCTAATATATTGCAGTTCTGCCCCAAATTGACCTATAAATTCAATGCAATCCCAATTGCGGCTAGATTTTGTTTGTGGAAATTGACAAGCTGGTTTTTAAATGTACATTAAAATATATGGTGCCAAAAAGAGTTAAGGCAAGCTTGAAGAAGAACAAAGTTGAGGATTTCACACTACTAAATATTTTTGAAAATCAGTAATGAAAAGTATAATGTTAGTTCGGGGATAAACAAACAGATCAATTGAACAGAATAAAGAATCCAGTAACAGGTCCACACTTACATGATTACCTTATTTAAGATGAAGGTGACACTGCAGTGCAGTAGAGAAAAGATGTTATTTTCAATCGTATTGGATTAATTCTGTGTGAGATGGGGGAAAAATGAAATCTCACTCCTAACTCCCTTCATACACAAAATAAATTACAGGTGTGTCATAATCCTAAAAGTCAAAGTTAAAACAATAGTGTTCTTAGAAGATATTATAAAAGAATATTATCATAGTTTTGAGTAGGCAATGGTTTCATATAAATCATTATAAAAGCTAATCAAAAAGAAAAGAATGATTGATGAATTCTTTCATTAAAATTAAGAATTTCTATTTATAAAAAGATACTTTTAAAAAGTGAAAAGGCAAGCCACAAAATGGGAGAAGATACTTGCACTATGTCAGTCTAATGTAGGACTCATATCCAGATATACGAAGAATTTCTACAAATCAACAAGGAAAGGATTGACAACCAGAAATGAAAATTAGATAAAATATGTCTGCAGGGACTTCACAAAAGAGGATATTATAACCTGAATGTTTGTGTCTTCTCCAAATTCATATGTTAAGGCCCTCATCCCCAGTGTGATTGTATTTGGAGATAGAGTCTCTAAGGAGTTAATTAAGGTTAAATGAGGTCAAAAGGGTGACCCTGATCCATAAGAAGAGGCATTAGAGAGCACCTCTCTGCTATTCCTGCCATGTGAGGACATAGCAAGAAGGTGGCCATTTACAAACCAGTAGGAAAACCCTCACCAGAACCCGACCTGCTTATACCCCTGATCTCATACTAGTAGCCTTCAGAACTGTGGAAAAACAAATTTATGTTGTTTATGACCACCCCGTTAGTGGCATTTTGTTATGACAGCCCAGGCAGACTGATACAGAGGATATCCAAATGGCCAATAAACATATAGAAAGGTGATAGATATTGTTAGTCATGAGTGAAATGCAAATTTAAAATATAATGAGGCTGGGCATGGTGGCTCACATCTGTAATCCCAGTACTTTGGGAGGCTGAGGCGGGTGGATCATATGAGGTCAGGAGTTTACGACCAGCCTGGCCGACATGGCAAAACCCTGTCTCTACTAAAAATACAAAAATTAGCCAGGCATGGTGGCATGCGCCTGTAGTCCCAGCTACTTGGTAGGGTGAGGCATGAGAATTGCTTGAACCTAGGAGACGGAGGTTACAGTGAGCCAAGATTGTACCACTGCACTCCAGCCTGGGAGACACAGCGAGACTCTGGCTCAAAAAATTAAAATAAAATAAAATATAATGAGATACCATTGCACAGTGACCATAATGTGGGAAAAATGACAATACAAAGTGATGGTAAGAAGACTCCACCAAAAAACTATTAGAACTGATCCTCAAATTCAGTATAGTTGTGGGATCCAAAAATCAACATAAAAATCAGTCACATTTCTATATGCCAGCAACAAACATCTGAAAAATAAACCAAGAAATCAAATGGAATTACCTTCATTTACAATAGCTACAAATAAAAATAACACACCTAGAAATAACCAAAAAACTGAAAGATCTCTACAATGAAAACTATAACAATGCTGAAAGAAATAAATTGGAGAGGACACAAAAAATGAAGACATTCCATGTTCATGACTTGGAAGAATCAATCGTGTTAAAATGTTCATACTACCCAAAGCAATCTACAGATTCAATGCAGTCCCTATCAAAATGACAATGACATTCCATTGTCATTACATGAATGTAGGAAGAATCCTACATCCATGTAATTTAGGATTACATGGATTACATATAGTTCCCTGTGATCCTAAAACTTATATGGAACTACAGAAGTCCCAGAATAGCCAAAACAATCCTGAGCAAAAATAACAAAGCCAGAGGCCCTTATTACCTGACTTCACATTATACTAAAAAGCTATGGTAAGCAAAACAGCATGGCATTGGCATAAAACCAGACATAGACCAATGGAACAGAACTAGAGAACCCAGAAACAAATTCATGCATTTACAGTCAACTAATCTTTGATAAGATGCCATGTACATATGTTAGGGAAAGGACAATCTCTTCAACAAATTGCACTGGGGAAACTGGATGACCATATACTAAAGAATGAAACTAGGCCCTTACCTCTCATCATAGACAAAAATCAAATAAAAATGTGCTAAATACTTAAATTTAAGACCTCAAACTATGAAACTACTAGAAGAAAACATTGGTGAAACACTCTAGGACATTGGTGTGGGCAATGAAACTTTGAGTAAAACCTCAAAGTCAGGATGACTATAGTTAACAATAGTGTATTATATAGCTTCAAATAGCTAAAAGGAATATAATGAGCATTCCAAACACAAAGAAATGATAAAAGTTTGAGATGATAGATATGTTAATCACCCTGATCTGATCACTACACATTATATATATTGAAACATCACTATGCATCCCATTAATATGTACAGTTATTTGTCAATTAAAAATATTAAAAATAAAAGACCTCAACTAGCCCTTGGAACTCGCCCATTTTCGTCATTCCTAAAAAATCTGGCAAGTGGAGACTTTTGAATGACTTACAGGCTATTAATGCTAAATTGCAACCTATGGGGCCTCTGCAGCCTAGGCTCCCATCCCCCATGGAGATTCCTCAGGACTGGCCTATAATTGTTATTGACCTAAAAGATTGTTTTTATATGATTCCTCTAGCAAAACAGGACAGGGAAAAAAATTGTGTTTACCCTACCAGCTATTAATAATCAAAGGCCATCTTGCCAATTTCATTGGAAGGTGCTTCTTCAAGGAATGCTGAACAGTCCTACCATGTGTCAGTAATATGTAGATCAAGCTTTACTTCCCAGTAGAAAGGAATTTTCCAATTGCAAGAACTATGGAGAATAGTATGATGATTCCTTCAAAAACTAAAAATAGAAATAACAAATGATCCAGCAATCTTCTGGGGATATATCCAAAAGAAGGGGAATCAGCATATCTAAGAGATACGTGCACTTTCATGTTTATTATAACACTCTTTACAATAGCCAAGATATAGAATTAACCTAAATGTCTATCAATAAATGAACGGATAAAGAAAATATGGTACATACACACAATGGAATAGTATACAGTCATAAAAAAGAAATTCTGTCATTTGCAAGAACATGGATGGAACTGGAGGACATTATGTTAAGTGAAATAAGCCAGACACAGAAAGGGAAATATCTAATGTGCTCACTTCCATTAGGAACTAAAAGAATTGAACTCAGAGATAGAGAGTAGAATGATAGTTACTAGAGGCTAGTAATGGTAGTAAGGGTGGGGACGTAAAGAGGGGAAGTAGGGATGGTTATTGGATACAAAAATATAGTTAGATAGAAGGAATAAGATCTAGTGCTTGGTAGCACCATGGGGCAACTATAGTTGACAATAATGTATTGTATATTTCAAAATAACTGCAAGAGTAGGAATGGAACTTTCCTAACACAAAGTCATGATACATGCTTGAGGTAATGAATATCTCTGTTACTATGATCATCACACATTATGATCACAATGTAATCATCACACATTGTATGCGTTTATAAAATTATAACTTTTTATGTTTACCCCTCATAAACATGTGCAGCTATTATGTATCCATAGTAACTAAATTTTTTTTGAAACAACTTAAATTATGGCAAGGATGCAAAGGAACTGCAATACTTGACAACTGCTGGTGGGATTGTAAATTGATTCAATCATTTTATTAAAGTGTTTTCTAGTGTCTATTAAACCCGAAAAGTATGTCCTCAAATTAAATGAGTATATATGTTCACTAAACTATATGAAGTCTGAATGCAACATACTTTAAGAAAAAATAAATGGTTTAGTTTGCTTTTATGAAGGTAGTATATCCTGTAAGAGATAATTATAATTCAATTGTTAGTTGCCTATTTTTTCCTTAATTTAATGCCCTAGTATTATTGTTACTATGTTTTGCCGTATTTGATTTATTCAACAATTATCAGATTTCTAGATGTTCAAAGCTATTAATCCTGATTTGTACAACTTACAGAATCAACTCAAAATGTTATGGATTTTAGAAACATATACACAAACACATGGGCCTGGAATAGTTAAATAATAACCACCAGTAAAGTAAAAAGTAGATTAAGCTGCAGGTGAATTGTCACTGATACAAGTTTTTCTCGGTTTATAAGATGAGAAGACACATAGGTTTATGTCATCTGGTGAAAGAATTCAAGCAGTATTATAACAGTCTTCATCTTCTTAGTTGCGCCATCATCGGTCAGATGCCAGCTATAGTTAAGAAATGTATGTTTTTTAGCACACTGAGAGAAACTCCATCATCTTTGGGGACACATTCATACTTACAATGGTTATAAAACTGATATATAAAAATAGAATTATAATATATTAACTTAAATCAAATTATCATAGAAACTAAAATGTTCAAACATGACAAGGGAAGCCAAATTATTATAAAAATAGAATTATAATATATTAGCTTAAAATGAATTATTATAATAGAAACTAAAACTTTCAAACATTACAAGGTAAGCCAAATTATTATAAAATGGTAGATTGATTGAAGCCAAATGAAGGAATTTCATATATCTAATGTTTACTGGCTCATGCTAGACACCCAGATCCATACAACTTAGAGTTGTAAAGATCTTGTCAATGGAATCGAATATTTATTTATTTCTCCTCTATGGTGCTTAAATTTGTACCAATAAGTCCTTCAATAATCTCTCTCTCTTTCGGTCTATGTCTTTCATTTTATATTTTCATGTCAAACTAAATCCCCTTTGGATTGACTGTAACTACATTAATGTATTCAAGCATATTACAGTCAAGTTTTGCAACTAGGATGTGTATGTGTCTTTGAGGTGACTGTTCTGACCAATAATATATTAAATTTGAAAATCCTATTTGTGTATTTTAAAAAAATTGAAATAAAGCCCCCCCTCCATCTCCCATATACTAATTGGATAATGTAAAGACACAAAGACTTTCAAGGACCAGTAAAATTCAAAGTGTCTTTTTTCCCCACTGAAACAGAAAGGCTTGTAAAATTCTTTCTACAAAATGAGAGGAAAGTAAAAGGTGTTTTGAAGTAGGCAGGCATTTCTTGCAGAGTTAAAATTAATACATGAATTAATACATTCAATACTTCATCAATAAATGCTCTTATGAGAGTAATAAGCAGTAGGCAGTAGGAATGCAGAGTTGGAGAGTCTAGGGCATGCTCTCTCTGAGTGCTCACAATCTTTAGGGGAAACAGAAAAGTAATCACATGGCTCAGTTCCAAATTTGTTGACTGTGAAGAAAGATAATTCAATTTCATTTAAGAAGTATTATGATAGATAAATTAAGAGATATATAAGGGTGTATAAGGAAGTTGGGTTCCTTAATGTAACCCAAAGTAGAGGATGAGAATAGTATTGAAACCAATAAAGATGGAATACTCAAAGATACAGGAGAGAGAAAAAGAAATATTTGATACAGCAACTTCTCTAAGGAGATGAAACAAAGTTTGTTTAGAAATTGAGGTGGGTGTTGGGATATAGTTAATAGTGAGTGTCTACACAGAATTTGTAGGTTGGTGGTAAAGATCTTAAAGAGGGAGGATTTTTCTGCCTGATAGCTTCTATTGTTTTTAAATAAGGGAGGTAACTCACTGAAAAAGAAAGGAAGCTGTAACTGGGGGATAGAGCAGAGCCTGGGCGAATCTGAGGACCAGAAGTTTATGGAAGAGCCAATATAAAGAATTAAATGTACTTCTCCAGCAAACATCATAAGCCCATGTAGAGAGAGGTAAAGGACTGAATTATCCAGGGTTGGAAATTTATGTCACAGATGATGGAATAACAAGGGGAAGAAAGGTTATGGGAGAGATGGATCACACTATTGAGGATAGATGAGCAAGAAGAAAGAAATTAGAAGAGAGGTAATAGATGAGGGAAATTAGTATACCTGCATTTAAATGCATCTCACCTGTTAAAAATCAGCCAGGCATGGTGGGTCATGCCTGTGATCCCAGCACTTCGGGAGGCTGAGGCGGGCGGATCACCTGAGATCGGGAGTTTGAGACCACTCTGATCAACATGGAGAAATTCCATCTCTACTGAAAATACAAAATTAGCTTGGCATGGTGGTGCAGGCCTGTAATCCCAGCTACTCAGAAGGCTGAGGCAGGAGAATCGCTTGAACCTGGGAGTTGGAGATTGCGGTGAGCTGAGATTATGCCATTGTACTCCAGCCTAGGCAACAAGACAGAAACTTCATCTCAAAAAAAGAAAAAAAGAAGTATAAATAAATCAGTAGAAACATACTAACAACATTCTGAAATTAGTAGATAACTTTGTAAAATTGCAGACATATTTAAGAGTAGATCAGTTTTGATACAATCAAGTCAGGGGTCTAACATGACATAATAATAGTCAGCTCAGGACTCAAAACATATCAGTGGATAATGCCTAATTGGGAAGACTTAAAGTAATCTCAAGAATTTCAACAATAGCGTTGAGAGTTATGAATTATAGAGGGGTACTACAGATGAGTCCCCTTTGGGATTCAGAGTCAAGTTGTTTGTAAAACTAGTGTGCCAGTGATTTTTCTCAGGTTTCTTTCTCTTTTTCTTTTCTTATTTATTTATTTTTAAACAGGGTCTTACTCTGTTGCCCAGGCCAGAGTGCAGTGGCGTGATCACAGCTCACTGTAGTCTCAACCTCCTTGGGCTCAGGTGATCCTCCTACCTCAGCCTCTCAAGTAGCTGGAACTACAGGCGTGCACTACCATGCCCAGCTAATTTTTGTATTTTTTATGGAGATGGGGTTTTGTCATGCTGCCTAGGCTGGTCTTGAACTCCTGAGCTCAAGCGATCCACCAGCCTCTACCTCCCAAAGTGCTAGGATTATAGGCGTGAGCCACCGCACCCAGCTCAGATTTCTATTTGCGATAGTTGTTGTCCATGAGGATTTTGTTTTCTGGCAAAAAGAGAAAAAAAGATGGGCAAGCTTCACACTTCAGGAAGACTATAAAATAATTTAACTCCAGTGACCTCATTTATACCTTGAAGATTTTGTAGTTATTAGAAAGAAGACAACCCAGGGAGAGAGATGGACTGAGTAGAACCCTAGCTAGAAACACAAGTAACGTTAGCAGGTCTAGAATGGAAATATCTGTATCAATTGCCCCTGGTTTAATTTTAGATATGTGGCATCCTCTGGAGGGGAATAAAATGCTTGTAGGAGCATGAACTTTTAAAAGGGCTAATGTTTTGCTTATACAAATTTTGGGGCTCACTTTCTAGTGTACTTTAGCAATAGTGTATCTTCACTTGGACCCACATAAAGCAGAGCTGTACCACATTTATATCTGTATGTAATCTGCATTTTACTATACATCTGAATTTACAGTTCAGGTAATTGTGTAGGACATAGAGATGTTTAATTTTTAAAATCTATTTAATATCATTTTAAATTTCTTTTATTATTCTAAAGTTCTGAATAAGGATTTATATTTTATATATTATTTTTATATGTGAAGCCTAGGCTGACCTCATCACCTTTACAACCAAGACCCTCAGGCCTACAGTGAGAAGACTGGTGGGCAGATTTGTCTTAAGAGGCACACAGAACGCTGTCTAAAAAGTGTCTTCTCCTATTTTTGGGCATGTTAGTTTCTTCATACTGCTGTAACAAATTACCACAAATTTACTAGCTTAACCTTAAGTATATTATACTACTTCTAGAGGTGATAAGTTCTAAAATTAAGATACTGGCATGGCTGAATTCCTTCTAGATCCTCTAGGAAAGAATCCATTTCCTCATCTCCAGTTTCTGTAAATCATGTGCATTCCTTCATTCATGGCCCCTTCCTTCATCTTCAAAGCCAGCAACATCCATCCACACCTTTCCTTTTCTGATTATTTCTTCTCTTTTATAGGATCCTTGTGGTTATCTTAGGGTCCTTCCTCTCTCTTATAGGACTCTTGTGTTTACATGTGTTTACCTTAGGCCTACCTGGATAATATAAGATATTCTTCTCTTCTCAAGATCCCTAATGACACCTTCAATGTCCCTTTTGTTATGTAAAGGAACATATTTACAGGCTCAGGGGACTCGGATGTGAACATCTTTGGAAGTAGGGACATTATTCTGCCTACCACAGGGAGCATCTGCCAAGACACTTATCACTTGTGGAAAACTCTTTTCCTTTTATTTATTTTTTTGTTTGGCACATATTTCTTGAATAATTAGTCTGTGCTTGGCCCATAGTGGAAGGCACTAAGTAAAGTCACTGTTCCTGAAGTCAAGAAGCTAAACATCTATTGTTAAAAATAAACTTAAGACTTCTGAAAAAAATTTTATTGTTTGCTATGCAGTGATGTTGTTTATATTTCAGTTCCTATTTGTTGGTAATAATAATATTTGATATCACATTTGTTTGTTTTCATTATATAAATAGCAATGGTCCTCCAGCTGAAGACCACCAGGAACATAACTGTAGTTCCTGGTGGAATGAATTGGGTTTATTAGTCGCTGCAGTGAGGGATGTCACACAACATGAGGAACGTGCAGCATCTCAGTAAGAGTGTTAAAAAGGACTTAATTATTAGATTTAGATTTTGTGAGGAAATCTTGAAGAACATCTAAGGAAATAGAGACTCACTCTGGATCGTTTGTTGTCAGTAAGCAAGGGGAATCCTATGATTGGGCATCTTAAAACATCTTATCTAAAGGGAGGGCAGACTAGAGTGGAGATAAAGCTGTAATAGGCAAAAAAGCAAGTCACTCATATTAGCCAAAAGAAAGGGATGTTTGGTGTTTTGTGGGTGACACAAAACCTTTTTATATCTTGCTTTAGCATGGTCTCAGTGTGGTGTTGTCTGATGTTGGTGCTCTGTAAGACTGTTTATGACCAACAAGAGAAAAATGTGGCCTAGCAGTGAGCATCAGGCCAGCTTGTAATAACATGGAGACCTAGGTTACTCTAGTTTCTAGATGCTACAGTTGTGGCATTTCTTATCCCTGTTCCGTCTGTGGCACTTGCTAAAAATGCAGAATTCCAAATCTACCCTATAATTACTGCATCAGCATCCCTGAGAATTGATTTAATCAGGTGATTTTTATATATACAAAAGGTTAAAGTTGCTCTATTTAAACAATTTAAAAATCGGTTATTTATCAAGGTTAAATATTTGCTTGTTCATGTTTACTTTCTTCAGTAATAATTTTCTGATGTTTGTATTTTTTCACTTATAATTCACAAACTATAGCCTTTTATTTATCCATGCCTTTTTGTTAGATATTTCTTGGAAATGGCTAAGCTGTGGGACTATCTTATGAAAAACCAAAGTAGAAATGCATTTCCAAAGAGTTTAAAACTAGGCATGAATGATATTTGTATGGATTTAACATCTGCAGTTTAGTCTTTCATTTTCACAGTTTACTTATATGTTGACTGGATGTCACCTGAAATGAATACTGCAAGCCGCAGCAAGACTGCAGCAACAATTCCTGTTCAGGTTCTGAATGCACGCTGCACCATCTTCTCTCTGCATCATCTTCCTATTGGCAAGCTTTCCCTTGTGCTTTAAACCTGAAACCACATAAGCCTTACAACCTCACTCTGATGAGCATGCCCTTTAAAACCTCAGCTAAATGTGTTTTCCTTGTCCCCCACATGAAAATGTGAGGGAAAGCAGGCCTACAGGAGGAAGTCTGTGCCTTCAAAATAACATTGATGACACTCACACTTTAATTTCTTTTCTTTCTTCCTTTTTTTTTTTTTGCCACAAGATAAGCATGCAAAATAGGAAGAGAAAGTTAAAAGCAAGACATATTCTTTTTAGTACAATTTAACATAATTATTAACACTCTAAAATATGGTTTCAAGTCCTCAAAATAAATTTTTCTGAAATGATAATAATTTCAATATTCTACTTTAAGTATGTAAATAGGTAACTTTAGAAAAATAAACATTTATGAAGAACATGCTGAAGCTAAATGTCAATTAAAAAAGAGAAGACAGATATATAAAGTATGTATTTAGCCATAGTTTGTGCAACTTGTATTTCCATAAGAAAATCAGAATTTAGTAAGAGTTCTGGAAGAGTAAGAGTGAAAGATTTTCATATTCTAGAGGGCAATAAAGTGTCCTATATAAGTGCTTTTCATACTATCCTCAGCAATAGATCAGTATCTTTTATCTCTTTGTTCATTCACTTTCTAAATATCATTACTCACATTCCTCACAGATGAATAATTTTTAATAGAATAACACTCAATTTATTTAAAAAGATAGAAAAGAAACATACAAACTACAGGTCCATCCTTAAATCACTGTTAGATTTGACAAGCATAAAATTACTCTGTCAAATTGCCATAAAAGTTTATAAAGTTTTAGTCTCAATTTCTGTACTTCATCATGGACCAGTAAAAAAACTTCCACAGATCTCCACATGTTGAGTGGTAGTGTCTGATACTATGTTTAAGAACTGGTGTTTTAATGTTTATAGC
Organism: Cacajao melanocephalus; assembly: GCA_963573385.1. Taxonomy (NCBI): domain Eukaryota; kingdom Metazoa; phylum Chordata; class Mammalia; order Primates; family Pitheciidae; genus Cacajao; species Cacajao melanocephalus. The sequence goes on along the minus strand of CAUYLG010044551.1, from coordinate 64,417 downwards.
ATCATAATTTGTTAGAGCTATAAGGGACATAAGAAATTTAACCACAGATATAAAAGAAATAAGACCACTGGAATAGATGAAAATGAAGACAAAACATTCTTGCTCAGAAACTTGTCAGCTCCCAAAGCAAAGATAGCCATTTAATGAATGGAGTAGGAGAGGCTAATGGACAAGAATGAATAAATACTATTTGATTTACAATGTATTTTTAGAAAAAAAATAGGAAAGTGGTGCTATTTGTAATTTTTTTCTTTTTTTATTATACTTAAGTTCTGGTATACATGTGCAGAATGTGCAGGTTTGTTACATAGGTATACATGTGCCATGGTGGTTTGCTGTACCATCAACCCATCATCTATGTTAGATATTTCTCCTAATGATATCCCTCCCCTTTCTCTCCACCCCCCAACAGGCCCCAGTGTGTGATGTTCCCCTCCCTGTGCCCATATGTTCCCATTGTTCAACCCCCACTTGTGAGTGAGAACATGTGATGTTTGGTTTTCTGTTCCTATGTTAGTTTGCTAAGAATGATGGTTTCCAGCTTCATCTATGTTCCTGCAAAGGACATTAAAAAAGATAGTAAGAATGATTGAATTGTATAAATTGAGCATTTTTTATATACCACATATAGAGGTTAGCAGCAAAGCTAAATAGAACCGTCATCCATTTTTACTTCATGCCAGAAAACTATTCTTGCTACTCTGAGTGAGCTCCTCTTTCATTTGCGTTTTTGCCTCCCCTCCCACTTTCAATGTGTCATCAAGTCCCACTGAGATGGCTGCCTAATGATGCCTCAAATCTGTAATAGTCTCTGCTTTATCACTGGGACCTCCAATAGTGCCTGGCACATAGTAAGTGTTGAGTAAATATTTGTCGAATGATCGAATGAATATATGTTCTCCAACGCATGGCATAATGCCATGTTTTTCCTTGTCTTTATGATTTTGAACATGAGTTTCTCTTTTTATATAATGTTGCTACTTCTTAACATTTTTGAAGACAGGCTTAAACTACATGGCATAGTTTTTCTGAACTCTCCCCCAAAATCCCCAGAAAAAGCCTCCTTAACTCTGCTTTGAATCTATATGTATTATCTCATTGCAATTATTTGCTTATAAATGTCTTCCATAATAGACTAAATAGTTTTGAGGACAGAAATTGTGTCATTGTTCTAATTATCTTCCCAGTGCCTAGCATAGTACCTGAAGTCCTAGGAAATCAATACAGTTTATTCTATGGATTAATAAATGAGTCAATGAGATAAAGAGAAATTATAAAATGGTTTTAACTCCATCTATCACACATAGAATTTTTGTGTTTTGCTTCTCCACATCATGTAAAGCCTCTTACTCATAAAGCGTAATAGTCATAATTTTTAATTTGATTGATAACAAATATATTAGCATCCTCTACTTCAATGTTTGTTGCATTGTCATTTATTTGATTTCTTATTGTTCAGAAACAGGGAAGAACTTAACAAAATAAACAAGACAGCTCTCATTAAGATTCTAAAATATATAATGCTCTCTCCTGGAAATAATTATAGAAGCTACACTATCACCTTTGACGTTTTCCATGTTCTGGTATGCTCTTCTAAATACCAAAGATTCTTGCATGAGTACTGACCCCAATTTTATCAGAAGAAGTTTATAATTGGGGGCACACTCAACTGATTCCTAATCTATGTCAAGGTTATTCCCCTTAGCTTAATTGTCTAGTACTTAACTGTTGCGCGTGACCCTAATACAAGGGCATATTCAAAAGAGTTTCAACTTTACTGAAGGTAACAGATTGCATCATTTCTTAATTCTCTACTAGATAGTAAAGTAGTTTGCAACAAAAATCTAATCTCTTCCCAATTTTATCTTATTGTTTGCAACATCACCAGATAAAGCTGCTTTGAAGATCACTTATATAATATCACACATTTTGTGGCATTTTCACTAATTTGTAGTCCTAACTCCTATGCTCCCATTTATCTTCTACTGAATAAATAGTAGATTAGTTGACTCATAGTCTTCTGATTTACTCCAGATATTTGACTATATACCTTAAGGAGAAAATTCCCTTTATTTTATAATAAAATTCATGTCACACCTTTGGAGTTGTCAGTTTAAGTTTTTCTTAGAGCACCTTTCCAAATTAATGTTGAAGCAACTCAATCTGTTTTGATATATGGTCAACCTACTAGAAAATGCAAAAATATCAGTTAACAATAGTTCTTATACTCATTTATTTTTCTAATAAATGAGTGCCAAACACTATTTGGAAAATACTTTTTGAGAACTTGCTATTAAACAGGCTCTGGTTTTAGTTTGGAGATTCAGTGTGGAAAAAGATAAGCAAGTTACCTTCGACCTTATATTCTGGTAGATAAATATAAATCGTAGAAAGCAAAAAGCTTCATTATGTATGTGTTGTATATATAGGCAGATGTGATAGTCACTGGACATTTTTATATAGAGGATTTCTAGGGAATGCATCTCTAATGAGGTGGCCTTTAGTCTGAGGATCGAGGGATGAAAGAAGCCAGGTACGAAAAAGGAAAATATTTCCAAGTAATGGAAACGAACCAATGCAAAAGCTCTAAAGAGGGGATACCCTTAACCTATTCAAGAAATATCAAAAAGGCAAATGTGGCTGTAGGGTAGTAAGCAGGGGGTGCAGTGAAAGGAGTGTGTGAATTGATGTCTAGAGTTTGGCAAGAACCAGATGACATAGGGACGTAGAGTGTGAAGGGAAGCCACAAGATGGTTTTAAGCAAGGGGATGACACAATTATATTTACGTTTTTTAAAATTTCTCATAGTGCTATAAGAAGAATGGACTTTAAGGGGTGGAAGCAGAAATCCCAGAAATAGTAGATTATGGCAAGAGTCCAGGAACAAGATGATGGTCATCTAGACTAGGAGAGAATTGGACTGATTTGAGATAAATGCTGGAAGTAGAATAGACAGTATTTGCAGATGGATTAATTTACTCGGTGAATAAAACATAAGCATAAAAAAGACTGCTACATTTTTGACTTGAGCAGTTAGTTAAAGATTCATGCCTCTTACTGACACATGTAGTTTGGGGGAGTATAGAATATATCTGTTTTTTGTGTGTGTTCAGCTTCCATTTGCATTTAAATATAGCACACTGATTTCTCATTGGGGATTCTCCCTCCTCCTACTCCATCAGATTGGTTTTTCTTTTTTGAGGCTCCTTCAAATTCCCAGTTCCAGATATGTGTATGAGAGGCATGCCTGAGTAATCAGCATTTTCAAATCTTTTACCAAAGTAATTGACTTAGTGACAACACTTGGCCCAGTTGGATGCAACCCTGAGACTTTGGATTAAACTGTAGGGGGTTAAAGGTGTTAAGTTTGTGATTGATAAGTTGGTAGGATTTCAGTTTGGCTTATCTAGAGGTTACCATGTTGAGAGAGCATGCCAGAGAATGAGGCCAATGCAGAGGCAAACCAGGCAGAGTGGTAGAGTAAGAAACCAAGTCTTAACGATGTTTTTAAGTCTCTGAATTGCCATCCCTGAAGCTGCATTTACTCCAGTTATCTTGTCCTTTATATTAGCTTCCATATGCTTGAGCACATTTGAATTGAATTTCTCCTCGATGTAACCAAGAGTTCTTTTTTCAAATTTATTTATTTAAAAAAATGGGAATATAAAATTATATGTATTTGTCATGTACACCATAATGTTTTGAAGTATTTGCACATTGTGGAATGGTTAAAACTAGCTAATTAACATGTACATTACCAAACATGGTTATCATATTTGTGGTGAGAACACTTAACATCCACTTTCTTAGCATTTTTCAAGAATACAATATATTGTCATTAACTGAAGTCATCATACTGCATAGTAGATCTCTTCCTACAGGTGAGAAGTGTATTTTACATGTATTAAGTTGGAAATGGCTATTTAGGTTTTCCAGATTAAAATACAAGATGCCCAGTTAAATTTGAATTTCTGATAATTGATGAAATTTTTTTAGTGTATGTCCCAAATACTGCTAAATCTGGCAAGCCTATGCCTATTAGATATCCAAGTGGAGATGGCAAGTGGGAAGTTGTATGTACAGACCTGGCTCTCCAGAGAGAGGTCAGAGATTTTTATATACATCTTCAAGTTGTCACAATAGCAATAACATTCAAAGCTGTGGGACTAAAAGATTACAGTTTGGGAAACAAGGGAGGTAGAGTTGAGCGAGCATCCAGAGCTAAACCAGAGGGCAACCTGCTTTATGAAGTCGAAGTCTAGCAGACCAGGGAGAATATTTAAAGTATTGAGAAGGAAGAGCCAGTGAAGGTGGCAATATAGTTTCAGGGAAAGCAAGGCAACAAGATAAGTTTTAAGACAGGATTCATCAGCATCTCCAACAAAGATCAGCAAACTTCCTTCTCAAAGTAATGGGTACACCCTTTCCTCCTAATCACTTATCTACTGAAGCTTGTCAACATTCCGTCACTTCCTGAATCTATTCAGATGCCTAGCCCCTTTGGCCATTGTTGGAGACATCTAGAAACTCATCCCTTGTCTACAGGCATTGAGATGTTCCCTCTCTGCTGCATTTGATATTAGGGACTTAAAAATCCCCTTTCTGTTTCTATCAAACAGCTTGAGACTTTAAAGGTTTAAACAGTTAGAACAGATATATTCAGTGACTAATTAGTAATTCAAAGTTATCTGTTCAGGGGTGAGAACATGAAAACAAACAGCTCTAGTGAACAGCTGTTCATGACTAGAGTGTGACCAACATTACAGAACCTGCTGACCTCTTCATTTTTCCTCTCACCTTACTGTCTGACTTCTCTTCCATTTTCACTTTCTTTCTCCAGGGAGCTCACCAGTCACCCTCTTTATCTCTCCCTAGCATCTTCATTTCTTCCTTTCACTCCTCCCTTAATTAATGGTGGAATCAAAGCATATTGTGGAAGGAGTTTTTCTTGGTTTTTTAATTTTCTTTTTCTTGTTAACCAAAATATTTATTAGTAAAAGTAATAAAAATGTACAGACAAAAAGAAAAGAATTAAGGCAATTGAGAAAGGACAAAAAAAGTGGGGACTAAAAGCCCTCTTTCTTCTTTCCTACCCCCAGTCTCATGTCCTTTGGGATAGTGTTAATATTATATGTGTTTAAATATATTTTATGTCAAATGGGAAGTTTTATGTACAGACACACATCCACACACATATATAATATTAACATGTATTGAGTGCTTACTATGTGCCAGAAATTATTATAAATTCTCCAAATACACTAATTTATTTAATCCTCACAAAAGGCCTTTGGCAGATAAGGAAACTGAATCACAGAACAGAAAAGTAACTTCTGCCACATCACAAAGCTAGTAAATGGGTAATATACACGAGCGTTAAAGGCATGATATAAAATGTTCTTTGACTAAAGTAAAATGAACAGATATTTTCAGTAAAATTGAAATCTGTCTAGAAAACATGGTGTTGTTTGAGACATACTGTTTATTGATACAAATACTAATGCAAACTTCAGGTCTGCAGAATTTCTTTTGTGGCGTTGGACTTCCAAATATATTGTTGTTGTTATCTGTGAGCTCAATTTCTGCTGAAGTTATCCTTCTACAGAAATTTTCACCCTTGTGTAATCTGAGTGAGAATCTTAACTTTGGGAGTCGTTTGAGACACATAGAAATATTTTTATTAGCATTTAGGCCTAGGGTTACCACAAGAAATGGATAGCAGTTGTTGGGTTACACCCATAGCCTTGTTACAAGCTCAGAATTCCCATATTCCAAAGATAAGTTTGTCCACCTATGATATGGCGCAGGCAGTTTGTGATAGGCAAATAAGCCACTCAGCTAGCTAGCAGAGATTTATGGGTTCCTTCTTAGAAACAAAAAAAAAAAACAGTTTGGGCTTCCAGCTTTCTACAGGGAGTTATGTTTTGGCTTTCAGCAGCACTGGAGCTTGTGGCCTCTATTTCTATCATGAAGCAAGCATTAACACCACAGCTTCCAATTTCTGTTATGTGTTATCTTGTTTCCAGCACTCTGACTCATCTTTTCTTGTTCATTTAACTGTATATTGTTATTTAATGTTGTCTGAATACTTTATACAGCATTTTTAATGTATTTGGAATGGGAGAGAGAAATTAATTCATGTGTTCAATTGTCTACTCAAAAGTTTTCGTTTCACTTTTATCTTGGGAATACATAAATCTTAAAAGTGTGTTATCTACTCAGTTTTTTTAAATTACTCTAATTTTTAGCATTTGATAGGTTTGAAAACTTGTTTCATGAATCCCTTCCCCTTTTGCTCTTCTCCTACATTTATAACCTCCAAACTCAATGTTTTCAATGAGGCCAAATAGAGAAAGACTTAACTAAAGGGATTGATTTTTTATATTGTTTTGTTAAAAGTTTAATTATGGTTTTGCTTATGCAAAAATATCTATCTATAGTAAAACTGCATACATTTCCTCATTTTATTCACTAGGAAAATTACCAAAACTGAAGAAACTTCACTTGCTTTGAGATAATGTAGGAAGTAGCACATATTTCAAAACAAAATAGCACAGAGAAAGATTTTCTGTGGCTCAGAAAATTTTGCAATGCTTTCGATGTTAAATAAAATTTTAATACTATGTAAATATTATTGTCTATGAATAATGGAAACTTTAACAGTTGACTTGTGTTGAGCAGCAAAGAGACAAGCATAGCACTCAGAAGACAGGCTTGGGAAGCTTTCAGTAGGCAGAAATTTGATTTTCAGTTGGGCAAGCTGATTGCATGACTCTCTAGTTAGGTGGCATTAATGTATCTGTATTAAAAGTAGCTTCCCCATCAATTTACACTTCAATTAATTCTCTCAAAACTTAACTTGTTTGAGACACTGTGAGGGCAAGGTCAGAACTTGTGTCACTATCTGATACCTAGTGTTTTCCTATAATGATGAAGAGAAAAGGTAGATGGGGGCCTAATGCCTTCAATAGTGAAAAATATTAGTTAAAGCCTACGTGACATGTGGGACACCATAAAAAAACCAAATATTCAAATTTTCCATGTCCCAGAAAGTGAAAACCAAAAGGGATGGAAAACATATTTAACCAATTAATAGCTGAAAACTTTACAAGTCTAGCAAGAGATTTAGATATTCAGATACAGAAAACTCAGAAATAACCAAATGGGTACAATTCAAAAGCATTTGTTGAGTACCTACTACAGAAAAAGCACGATACTAATTAATTTATTACTAGGTTTTTCCATTTTAGATTTTTCTTTTATCCAGGACATTTTGCTTCTTAAAGATTGTGACTTCCAGTAAGTGACTGCTGAGCCATTTACTAGGTTGTGGCAAATGATTCTATCAACAACAATATTTCATAAATACAAATTAGGTCTCTATTTGCTGTGACATTAGAAAGCAGTGAAAGGGAGAAAAGTAAGTAGCCTGAAAATGAACTAGAGAGAAGCAATAGGAAGGATCACACTAATTCACAATTATTAAGGATGTCAAATAACATTGCTGACAAATTCCCTACAAGTAAACTCCTTAGAAGAATTTAGTTTTTCAGGAAAAAAAGATGCTGCATGTGTTTTGGGACCAAAAAATTTGGGCATTTATCATGAGAGACATCAGAAAACTTCCATGTGAAGGCATAGAGGTTGTCCAAAAGTCTCTTATTGTCCTTAAGATTTATGCGTGATACGTATTTTGATTTGTTTCAAAAAAAAAGAAGCACACTTCTATGCTATAGCAAATATTGAAGAACTTATGTCTGTTTCTGTTTTTCCATTTTAGTGTAGTAAGTCGATAGCATTTTTAACTTTTGTGCCTATAATTCCAATATTTGCACAGTTTTTATTGCATCCTAGGATTTTTTGAATGATGATTAGATGGTATTCTTATAATAATGTTTTCCAGAGATTTTTGACTGCTTCCTCAGTTAGCAATCAAATATTTATTTTTGTTTGCATTGATGAATATTACAGTATGATTTGGTCTTAAATAATGGGTAGGATTTTCCTATATGTTGTAGCTTTTCTATGCTTTTCTTATTATTGTAAAGCTTAGAAAATGATTCCTTACTTTCATTTTCCTCTATTCTAACATAAAACCATATAAATATATATATTATATATAATATATATTATATATTTTTATATAATATATGTTATATATTATATATAACATATATTTTTATATATATATTATATATATATGTATATATTATGTATATATATAGCGTTCCAAAGCCAAAGTGTCAGTTTCCAGGATGACACAATAATCCCTATTTCTAAATATTTGCATTCATTTCAAGGCTCAGGAAAATTGCTACGAATAATGGCTGTAATTATTACAGTACATTTGTTCCCTAAATCGACTTTAGGGAGAAAATGTTATACTGTTATTTTTAGCAATGATATAAACTAGGCTGTTCAATTGAGGGATTGCTTCCAAACTGACCTGAAAAGGAGACACAGCTACTGCTGGTTCAATTACATTAATATGGAATACCTGGCTATTTTAAGGCCTATGTAGTCTTCAATTTTTTGGCTAGGAATCACAATGTTGCTACCTCCTCTACAATTTAAATCCCCAAATTGAGAAGGAACTATGATTTATCTATCTTATATTTTATTATTATTAACATTATTTTAGCATACTCCATTTTTAGTTGTATATTTTTGTTGAAATTTTATTTGAACTTTTGCATATGTAAAGCTAAGTGAATTCAGAATTAAAGTCATGGAATTAAGGCATGGTTCTTACATAGATTATTTTAAATTGACAAAATTATAACTCCTCTAAATCAACTAAAATTGAATAAATCTTTCAGTTAAGTTCCAAACTGATAGGTTTGTTTTCTGTGTCAAACCTGGAAGAGTCAGCCCAACAGAAACAGTGAAAATAATTGGAGTTTTAAATTGAATGTATTTTTCTTGATTACAATTTTTTAGTTTGTGGTTATTTATTTATTATAATTTCAACTTTTATTTTAGAGTCAAGAGTACATGTGCAGGTTTGTTACATGGGTATATTGTGTGATGCTGAGGTTTGAAATACAAATAGTCATGTCACCCAGACAGTGAGCACAGTACCCAACAGGTAGTTTTTCAGCCCTTGTCCTTCTCCCACTCTCCCCCCAGTAGTCACTACTGTCTATTATTTCCATCTTGTTGTTCTTGTGTACCCAGTGTTTAGCTCCCACTTATAAATGAGAACATGTGGCATTTGGTTTTCTGTCCCTCCATTAATTCACTTAGGATGATGGCCTCCAGCTTCATCCATGTTGTTACAGAGGATATGATTTCATTATTTATGGCTATATTGTATTCTATCATGTATATGTACCACATGGTGTATATATGCCACATTTTCTTTATCCAATTCACTGTTGATGGGCAACCTGTCTTTGCTGTTGTGAATAGTGCTGCGATGAACATACCCACATGCAGGTGTCTTTTTGGTAGAATGATTTATTTTCCTATGGGTATATATCCAGTAATAGGATTGCTGTCTTGAATGATAGCTGTTTTAATTTCTTTGAGAAATCTACAAACTGCTTTCCATAGTGGCTACACAATTTACGTTTCCACCAACAGTGTATAAGCATTCCCTTTTCTCTGCAGCCTTGCCAGCATTTGTTATTTTTGACTTTTTAATAACAGCCATTCTGACTGGTGTATGATGGTATCTCATTGTGGTTTTGATTTGAATTTCTCTAATAATTAATGATGTTGAGCATTTTTTCATGTGTTTTTCGTTCACTTGCATGTCTTCATTTAAGAAGTGTCTGTTCTGTTCATGTCCTTTGCTTACTTTTTAATGGGCTTATTTGGTTTTTGCTTATGTTCCTTATAAATTCTGAATATTAGACTTTCATTGGATGCATAGTTTGGAAATACTTTCTTCCTTTCTATGGGTTGTCTGTTTACTCTGTTGATAGTTTATTTTGCTGTGCAGAAGATCTTTAGTTTAATTAGGGCCCACTTGTCAATTTTTGTTTTAGTTGCAAATGCTTTTGAGGACTTAGTTATAATTCTTTCCCAAGGCTCATGTCCAGAATGGCATTTCCTAGGTTTTCTTCTGTGATTTTTATAGTTTTAGGTCTTTCATTTATGTTGTCAATCCACCTTGATTTAATTTTTGTATTTGATATAAGTTAGGGGTCAAGTTTTATTTTTCTGCATATGGTTAGCCAGTTATCCCAGAACTATTTACTGAATAAGGAGTCTTTTGCCTATTGCTTATTTTTGTTGACTTTGTCGAAGATTAGATGGTTGTAGTTCCTATTTCCTGATACATTAGTGTTTCTGAGTTGAAAAAAAAAACATAATATGAATGGTGATTGCATATAAACCACCCTTAAAGACTTCTTTCAATTTTGTTTTGACATACTTTTATCGCAGAATATTATTTTTGTTTGTTTTTTTTTGTTTTTGTTTGACTGTTTATTTGTTTTTCTCTCCAAATTATTTGTATGAAACTGAATTATGTAGCTTAGTGTCTGCAAATAGTTTCTTCAATTATTGGAAGTAGAGAATATTTTCAAAAACATAATAGTCTAAGTAAAAGAATACATGGCAAGAGGAGAATAACATCAAAAGGGAAAATATATAGTGTTTTATATGGTTACACTATTGAATTGCAACAACAGTAATAATGATAATAATAGTATTAATAGCTGACATTGGTATAGCATTTATACTGTTCTATGTGCTTCATGTACAATAATTCACGTAATCCTCACAACAGTGAGGAAAATAAAGGCAAAAAGAGGTTGAATAATTTGCTAAAGGTCACAGTGGAAAAGTCACAAAGGAAAAACGAAAAGTCAAGATAAAGTCAGAAGAGTTTAAAAATATATTTTCAGAATATTGTTAAGTGCAGCTACTGAGAAATGCAAAAATTAAGATTAGAAAAATATTAAGAGATATCAGAAAAAAACTTGTCTAATTTTCAAGGACCTGAATGAAAAAAAATGATGATATTATTAATTTCTAAAAGTAAGTCCAATCGGTATGTAAATAAATCTATTTGAAAAGACCAATTTTGAGGTTTAGTTGTGATTCCAGATTAGCTAGGTTCACCGGGCTAGTCATGTTAAGTCTAGGCACAGATATCTTTCACTGTAACATAAGGGACTTGGTGAATTTCTAAAGCCTCTTTCCCCCAGGTCAATTTGATTACATTTACTTAATACTATTTAATGGCCATAGATTTTTTGGCTGAATTCAGTTAAAACCAGTGGGGTTACCTAAGCATAATGTATTGAAAATATTAAAGAATTTATAGTCTTGAAGGGAAAGGCAATGAACCACGTGTGGTCCAGAGTTGAATCTGGCAGTTTTAGAAGACCTTGGTAATAGCTGTGTGCCCTTCTCACCACCCTTTACCCCTCACCACCAGAGCCAATAAATCCTAATTATTTCTTAAAACCTTGACTCACATGCACTGTAGATCTAGGAGAGGCAGTCCAGTTGGCCAAGGTTTTGTCATGTGTCTAGATAATTGGCAGCATTAAAACAATGAGAGGAAAAACATGGCAGAAGGAGTCTTATACAGAAGGAAAGCAGGTTGAGCCAATGGAAGATAAGCAGTTCTCTTCTGTCTACTATTGTATTAGTCCATTCTGCATTGCTGTAAATCAGTGCCTGAGTCTGGGTAATTTATAAAGGAAAGAGGATTATTCAGCTCACGGTTCCACAGGCTGTACAAGAAGCATAGTGTCAGCATCTGCTTTTGGTAAGGGCCTCAGGAAGTTTCCAATCATGGCAGAAGGTGAAGGGTAGCCAGTGTGTCACATGACAAGAGTGAGAGCAAGAGAGGAGGAAGCTCCAGGCTCTTTTAAACAACCAGATCTCTTGTGGAGTCATAGAGCAAGAATTCACTCATTATGGTGAGGATTGTATCAAGCCGTTCATGAGGGATCCACCCTTATGACCCAAACACCTTCCATCAAGCCCCACCTCCAATATTGGGGATTAGATTTCAACATGAGATTTGGAAAGAACACCAAAACAATATTAACTATGGCTTAGTAACTATAGGAATTTTGTAATACTTTTTTAAAAATGTGAGTCTTTAATATATGACTCTGTTTTCACTTGAGATAATTAATATCTCAATGGAGACAAATACATCAAGAATGAAAAAATAAGATGTTAGAAATATTCTACATTACCTACTGCTAAAGATTTATATTGGAAGATTGCAAAACAGGTAAGAATTGACTCTTAAAGTACTTCTCCCTTCAATTTTTAAGTCTAAGTATGTAATTATTGTTGCAAATATATAAGAATTTTTTAAATCTTGTAACTGACAATCTGAACATAATTACTAATTTCTCCTCAGAATTTCCATCTTTGATAGTGTTATGAGTTTTTTCCTCAATAGATGCCCACTTGAAAAATCACAAAAAGAAAATAGTTTTTAAAATATGAAGATAATATCTGAGTGAAAAATATCAAGGCTTAATTGAAAATTTTTATGTTATTACAAATTAAGTGAATGATTAAAAATGCCAGGGGAACAGAAGATTGCTTCATATGGTTCTCTGTTCAATGTGGATTGCCAATGTGGGAGAAAATCCTTGTAAATCTTAGCATTGCTCCCACACAGCCACCTACACAGATGATCGCTTGACTTTCACGCTAACAATAGATGTGTTAGTAGAACTCTTACCATCTGCAAAGTGAAGTGCACTTAAAAAGAAGTAACTGCAGCAGACAGTAGTAATTGCTTACATATTGTGATTAGCATTTTATATTTACAATTAAAAGGTAAGATTTTTAAGCTGTGATAGCTTCCAGTTTAAATAAGGGCAGTCCCTATGGTTAACTCCCAGATTCAATAAGGTCAGTCCTAGATACCAGATAAACTTATTTTTAAAAACTTGATTTTGAATATCTTTCTACTTAAAATTTATCTGTGTCCAGGAACACAGATATGAATTCTGATATTCTCACTTCTCCTTCTGTAATAACACTCAGAATCATGTGCATTAGGGTAAAGCCTGCTACAGAGTCTAATTTTTACAACTGTCCTAATTTTGTAAATAGAATTCTTTCAAAGGCACATTTATTTGGGTTCCTCTGCTCTTAAATCTAGTTTTATCGTCATTGAAGAATGAGTATTATAGAAAATAAACTTTATATCATTGGAAAATATGGTCTTGGTCTCCTTTCACATATTGATTTTTTGTCAAGGATGGAAAGGCCCATGATTCCATTACTTGGATTTAGTGGAAAATTCTAAGGCAAAGGGTTAGAAAATGAATTATCTGGATTATTCATAGGGAATAGAGTGGCTTAAGGGCTGCTGGGTAGAACCTGCTCATACTTGGAATACTATGTGTAACAGGGAGGAAAGCAGGCATGTGGCTGATGGAAGGCAGAGTGAGACCCATTTTTCTCAACCCTATACAAACAGGTGCATTACCACTCTGTACTGGCAAAGATCCCATATGTTTCCAACCCACATGTTTCTAACATTTGGCCTAAATAATCTTGTTCTTTCACATAGATGAGTGAGGCTGTCTGTATGAGCTATGAGAGCTACTGTAACCTTAAAATATTATCTAAAATAACACTGCCTAAAATTCTATGATGAATTGTTCATTTTTGTATTAGGAACATGTCCTTTTCTCACCTATTTTACGCAGAACATTATAGAAAAGGTAGTACATTAAGACAATAATAACTTGGTATGATTTAGCTTTATTTTCTCTCAAATTATAATTCTAGAAATGTAATATTAGATGGAAATTTAGGATTAGAAGGAAAATAAAATATCATCTAGTCCGACCAATACATTTTGCAGATAAAATTGAGACTCAATAAAGGCTCACACACCTAGTTAAGCACAAATCCAGAATGAATCCTGAAGACTCCTGATTTCAGTCTAGTGCTTTCTCCATTATACTAAAATAAGACATTAAGACAACAGTTGTCCCTTGGGATGAGGGTGAGGGGGTGCTGGAAAGGAATCGAAAGCATGAGGAAAATAGAGGAAAGAGGGTAAGCTGACCTCCAGTTATTTTTCTAAATTTGATCCACATAATAAAATTATTAGCAGGATTGAATTTAATTAAACAAGCAAGTTTACATGTATAGGCAGTTAGCACCACAACTCAGCCATGCTTCTTTGCTAAGGCTTAGGAATAGGTAAAAATCTTATAATGTCAGGGCTAGGGGGAGTTTGCACTTACATCATCGCCATCCTAAAAGCTATGAACTTAGGATAAGATGTGAAGAGCTGTTCATGTATCTTCTGTACTAGCTACTTATGTTGCAAAAGCAAATTGCTTAGGATTGGGAGGTATATAAAAGGAAGATAATCTTTTCTAAAGTTGGACAGCTAATATTTTCACTCTAAGTGAGACAATAGATAAATAAAAGGAATTAAGCTGAAAGATATAGAATATATACCCCCAAATTTGGTTCCTATAAGTACATATTTCATTCACTTCAAAATAATTTGTATAGTAAGTTTAATGAATAAGAGCAGCCAGAAAACTTGAAATATGCAATGATAACTAATCTGTTTCCATATATTTGGTAAACCTGAATGCATATAAAATGATAAAATATAAATTTTTCCTCATGCTGGATTATTCTGCTGTTAATACGTTTCATTCTAACAAATGAGGCTGACCCATGGGACCTTAGGAAATTTATTTCACTATCAGTGGTCACCTCCAGTTATACACTGTGTATGTTATTAAAATAAACTCTTGAATTGAGTAAAACATGTTAATGAAAACTACATTGTCTATAGGAGGTAATTATTAAAAATGTTTTAGGTAAAATGTTTCTTGAAAATTAAAGCAAATTTTATTATTTTTATTTACTTTCCTAACTGGGAATCATATCCATCGTTTCCTTAGGAAATAGACTTTTAACAAGATAATGCAATTAGAATCACAATAATCTAGAATAATGATAAGATAACAGCTTCAAAATCTCAGTAGCCTGACGTTACCTGAGAAGGTGTCATTAGAGCTCAGGGTGAAGCAAAACTTACACTACAAGCATCTGCAATGGGGTAGTGTGAGTCAGTGCTCCATTTTGTTAGGATGCTATCAGTGGGGTCCATTGAGAAACAACAGGAACACCCACCTGGCCCTCATGCTGTGCCTCAACTGGAGACTGCCTTCTTGAAAAAGAAAATGAAATAGGATACAGAGTCTCATAATATCCAGGATGTCCAGGATGTCATTTAAAAAAATCACTTGTTATACCAAGAACCATGAATGGGAAAAGACAATCAACAAATACCATGCTAGGATGAACCAGATGTTGTAATTGTTTAATAAGGACTTTAAAATGGCCATCATTAAACTACTTTGACAATTAATTAAAAATTATCTTTAAACAAAAAATATAAAATCTCAGCAAAGAAATAAAAGTTATTTAAAAAGAACCAAATAGAAATTATAGAAATGAAAAATATAATGACTAAAATAAAAGCCATGTCGATAAAGCTTACCCAATCTGAAAAATAGGGAAAACAGACTAAAACATAAAATGAAGAGAGTCACAGTGACCTGTGGCACAATAACAAAAGAGGTAAGAAGGCAGTCTCCGGTTGGAAGGTTACCATTTTACCAGAGAATTTAACCTTAAAAAGTAGTAGATTATCTTTATGAAAATTGTTTAGACATATAGACAAATATTTTCTTAGGTTTCCAAGGCAGTGTGGCTTGTTGAAGATTACCAAGTTATGTTTTACCAGCCCTGTACTTGAACCAAGAAGATTAGATTCAAACTTCTCACTAACTATATAACCTTATCGGAGACAAATAAACCTTAATCTTCATTTTCTTCTCCAATAAAATGGGAGTACTAAAATTTCAGTGGGATAATTTATGTGAGGGTGCCAGATGAAGAGACTGATTTCAAACTCTTAATTCTTACTCTAAAACCTCTGCTCTTAACCACTGTAATATAATAATTGAGGAAATTTTTGTCACTATTTTATGTTATTAGTAATAATAGTTTACGTAGGTAATAAGTTTGTAATTTTAAAAGCACTCAACTTTCTAGTAATCTCTATCCCCATAGAACCTTTTAGCCTCTTGATCACTCCCAGTTCTACAAGGCTGCCACCACACTATTGGTTTTATGTGATTTGCTATTCAACCTGGGTCTTGTATCTAGCCCCTTAAAACCAGTTTATCCAACATTCTCAGTTGTACTTCTTTCTTTCTTCTTTGCATGTATCTCTCAAAACTTCAGTGTTATAGCTGTCATAACTAAATATTTACTTTCTTTGCTCTTTCTCTAAAGCTGTCAAGAATTGCTAAGAAAAACAAACAAGCAGCCAGGTGCGGTAGCTCACGCCTATAATCCCAGCACTTTGGGAGGCTGAGGCAGGTGGATCATGAGGTCAGGAGATCGAAACCATTCTGGCTAACACAGTGAAACCCTTTCTCTACTACACATACAAAAAATTAGCTGGGTGTGGTGGCACGTGCCTGTAGTCCCAGCTACTAGGGAGGCTGAGACAGGAGAATCGCTTGAACCTGGGAGGCAGAGGTTGCAGTGAGCTTTGATTGCACCACTGCACTCCAGCCTGGGTGACAGAGCGAGACTCTGTCTCAAAAAAAAAAAACAAAAACAAGAAAACGTAAGTGTATTGATTTTATAATCTGGCTTGCCCATTTCGCCACTTTATTAGCTTCATTGTAGTTGTGAAGATTAATTTTTTTTAATGATTTAAGGAGTTTACTTGAGGCAAAGTGAGGATAGCTGCCCAGAAGACTCAGACCCAAGGCTGAAAGGGAGGAAGAAGGACATGAATTGAGCCCTTTCAAATTATCAGACTCAGAGAGGCATTAAAATGAGACAGCAATCACGTCCTTCTTCCTACCTTTGAAGATTAATTTAAAAAATAAATAAGATTGTATACATCATTTATTGCTGTCTGATATTTTGAACACTAAAACAATTATTATTGTTTTTCTTTAGTCATAGAATATCTCATTGAAATAAGGGATGAAGTAACAGTTTTGGTCAAAATTTTTTTTCTGGCAATTATTGTGGACCCTATGAGGGACTTTGTACTGGATGGTGAATGAAACTCATACAGGAATCAATGTTGGTGAGTCACCAAACAATTAAATTCAGAATCATGGTGGGAAAGGAAGTCCAAGGAATACATAATACAATTAATTAGCTTTACAAATGAAACTCTGACTGACAAAATCCAGTAGTTAGACAAAACTTGGAATATAAAATGTAAAAATCAATAGCCCACAGGAAACCAGTGTGCTGTTTAAAACCATCTTATTGAAAAGTTGAGATAAATATGTTTTCAAAAGCAAAACAACCAGCCATTCAAGATAACTTCCTGTATCTTTCACCTCCTCCCATTCCTATGTTTGATACCCTAGTTCAGGCTGTTATTACTCTTCTCACATGAACTGTGGCAATAACAAAACAGTTCTCATTGTAATCAGATATTTGCTTCTGCAATCTAGCTGCCACACTGCTACATCCATCTTTCTGCCCATCCATTCAAATATTTATCCATCTGCTAGGCACTGTGTTCAATGTTGGGAATCTATTATAAAATAGATCTATTAAAAGTAAACAATCAAAAGCCTCTAGAATTCTCTATTCTCAAGAAATCCTCAGTCCTGTGAAAAGGGTATATAATCATAAAATTATAATATAATATAAAATAATCACTTCCAGGTGTTGAAATAAATTATGGTACATCTGTATATTGAATGTTTTAGTAAGTGCAATGGGCAGTAACAAAACAATATATAATGCTCATGCTATATTATATTGATATTAATACATCTAATATATATTTACATGCATATGAATTGTACAAATATACTTTAGATAACTTTTCATATATATAAATGTACATGGAACATCAAGAATGATATTCATCTTAGTGCTAACAGTACTCTACAGAACTGTTGAAATTGAGAGAATTTTCATCTACTTCCTCTCTCTTTTGCACATTGATTTTTTTTTTTACAATAAGCATGTATTTTATGAGTAATCAGATTTGTATTTTAAAAGCTGTACAGGCAGACAGTATCAAGTTGTGCTTGACAAGGGGTATAAATGAATTCCCAGATCTACCGCTTCCTACATATGTTACTTTGACCTATCTTTGCCTCACTTCCTCATCTGAGTAATAGAGGAAATTATGGTACCTTCTTCATAGAGTTGTCAATATGAGATAAGATAATCCAGCTAACGTTATGTTCCAAGGTACCTGGTAAAGAGTAAATGTTAAAAAAAAGTTTGGTGATAAAGATGAAGAAGATGATGATGAATTAATCCATTTAAAATCCCATCTACTATAGACCTATCTCACTAAAATGTCTCACAGTCAAAGGGGAATACAGTTCAATATTTACTATAGTGTCTTGTGATAGTCTCAACATTTATACTGCCCCAAACTTTGTCTAATTTTATTTATCCTCTCTTTATGGCTATAATTTGCATAATGTTGTCCTCAGAAGGCAGCTACCTGATGCTGAATTAAGATTATCTTTCTTGGCCAGGTGTGGTGGCTCACACCTGTAATCCCAGTACTTTGGGAGGCCAAGGTGGGTGGATCACTTGAGGTCAGGAGTTTGAGACCAGCCTGGCCAACATGGTGAAACCCTGTCTCTACTAAAAATACAAAAATTAGCTGGGCGTGGTGGCATATGCCTGCAATCCCAGCTACTCAGTAGGCTGAGGCAGGAGAGTTGCTTGAACCTGAGAGGCAGAGGTTGCAGTGAGCTGAGAACACACCATTGCCCTTCAGCCTGAGCGGCTGAGTGAGACTCCATCTCAAAAAAAAAATATCTTTCTCATTTCCTTCTCCTCTTTTCTTCTACCCTCCCCAGT
Organism: Cacajao melanocephalus; assembly: GCA_963573385.1. Lineage (NCBI taxonomy): Eukaryota > Metazoa > Chordata > Mammalia > Primates > Pitheciidae > Cacajao > Cacajao melanocephalus. The sequence continues at coordinate 45,571 of CAUYLG010044551.1, read as the reverse complement.
AAATTTGTCTCTTCATATTTCTGCCCCTGCTCTCTTGCTCATCTCTGTTTTAACTTTGTATTTTATCTATTTCATCAGCCATTTGGGCCCTTTTTCCTTTTAAATCTTACAACCCTTTCCATTTCTCTAGGGCCAACACTACAGCTGCCTTATTAGCACAGTTTTGTTAAATCCAAAGACATGAAAAAAGTAAACAGATATGTCAAACAGGAAATGCCAAAGGACAGTGTCCTAGGAAGAACACTTATTTAAAGAAGGTTGCATATGAATGGGATTTTGGTGATAAATCCAAGCAAATGAAAGGGATCGGATTGAAAGAACTGATATGGCATGTTGTAGGAGCTACAAGTAGTTCAGTATACCTGGAGAGTAGGTTGGGATATAAATCAGAGGGTAATATGAGAATAGGCTAAGACAAGCAATAAATGGCCTTGCTAAGAAGTTTGGGTTTTTATGTGAAATTAATAGAGAATTATTTAAAAGTTTAGACAGAGAGTGATGTGATCAGACTTGCATTCTGTAAAGATCACTTTTGTAGCAGTGTGAAAAAAACACATTTAAAGAGGGAAAGCTGTGAAGTCAAAAACACCTGTTACTAGCTATAGTAAAAGGTGGAGTCAGAGTGTGGTTCCTTGTGTCACAGCTATAAGGGAACAATAATGGCTAATACAATATATAATTATTATTTATGAGATATGTTCTATATGCCTTGCATTGTACTAAGAGCTTTATATTCAATATATCAGGTACCCCAGCTAATCTGACTTCTGAGCCTATACTTTCAACTACTGAGTTACAAAACAATCATCAGAGAGACAGCATCCAATTAGCAATGGTGTAGTGGTAAAAATGTTTAACAGCTACCTCTCTGGGGAAATAAAGCCCTGTTTTGAAGTGTTTGCTGTTTTCATACTGTAAATATTTCAATCATGGTTGATTTCAAGCTACCAACATGATGTCATTAAAAGTTTAGTTGAAAAGAGTTGTACACGGTGGCTTTTAATGGGCTGGTGAGGTCTATCTTCAGGACAACACTGGTGTCAGATTTCAAAGCTGCTGTGAAGTCAATAGTTCAATAGTCTGGAGCTAGGATATCAATTTAGGTAGGAAAAGAAAGTCATTCCTACTGGCTTTGGGTTTTCTATTCTCATAGCAAATTTCCTGCTGAAATTCCAGATGTCATATCCTCTCAACTTCTTCCCCCTCCCTTAGCCACTGTCCCCACCACCTTGCCATACATATTTCTTCTTCAGAAGAAAAATGATTACTTTTTCTTCTTGTATTTTATTGGCTCTGAATGGGATATGTGTTCTTCCCTAAGCCAGTCTCAGAGGTCAGCATGCTGATTGGCCTAAACTAATCAGGGCTCATAACTGGTGCAAGTTCCAAAATTCAGGATGTGGTTCACAGAAAGAGAAGGAATAGACACTAGGCCACAAGCAATTCTCCACTACAAACTTCCTGAGTTGGGCCTTAGGTGTTGACTTTAGTCTCTGGGGTTGACAATCCTGTAGCAATTTTAAAAGTCTGCTACTAGTTGATATTCCTTGTGTATGCCCTTAGTGCTCCTGAAGGTGTCCAAGTGTTTCCTTTCAGCAGATAATAGCAGATGCCAGTATATCTGAGGTATCATGACCATGGAGAAATAGCAAGAATGGGAGTAAAGTTGTGGCAAAAGGATGCTATGAAATTGAGTGTAAAGCAACACATTGTAGTTAGTTTCTGATATGAAGTGTCAGGGGAAACAGTAATGCTACTGAAGGGAAAATAACAGTAGTATGTATACTACTATGTGTACTTCCTAATCAAATTGATGTAGTTTTCTCATCTTTATTGATGACGTTGAACCATCATCTTTAAATTCTAAATACAATCTTGCCGAACATGGCAAGAAGGCAGCAGAGCTGTTGGAGCCGAGGCAGCAGATGGCATCAGGATATGAGCATCTCCAAGGTAAGCTATATAAAGATAAAAAGCTGATTACCTATGCCTGTTGCTGTCTAAGACCTCAAGGCTATAAAACATCATTTTTGGAGGTAGGAGAATAATAATGACGAGTATTGAATATCCCTCTCAACAGTGATAAGATGAAGACTTAACTAGGAGTTACATTTCTTTATGCATTAGATATTAAAGAATTTGCTATCTTTTATGCTCCTGAGTTTGTGGGTTGAGATGATTGCACATTACATATGGAGTCCTCATTAAGGCTTACTGAGAATTCTTATACTGCACTTATATGTACCGTGGACCAATTTCAATTTCTAGAATTGGAGCTAATTCACTTCAAGATACCACTCATGATCATTTTTTAAAAAGGTACATAGATATAACTATGAACTTTCAGAAATTCTTTAAAATGTATAGAAAAAAAGTTAACTCTTATAAGAATAGGCTTGAAAGAGTACTAAAGATTTCTTTAGGACCTCTGATACTATATAATGCAGTCTTCAGAAGGAATAGACAGAAGGGAAATGAAGCTTTGTTTGAATTTTTTGAAGAGATTCATTTCTCCATGATTCCCAGAGAATACCTAGAAATGGAGACACATGGATGGAGAAACTTAAGATGCCTACTTTAAACAAATTAAAAAAAGAACCAAAGGAAAAACACAGGACCTCTTTCTGGAACTGCCAAGACATGGGCTAAATGATAAAGCAGAATATAGGTAAATCTATTTTGGCAGTGATGGAAATGACAATCCATCAAAATATAGAGGTATTTTCTACTGATGATCAACCCCCTTTTCCAGAAAAACACATTTAAATTTTGTTTAAAACACAATATAATTGATGCCAAGTGACAGGTACCTGTGGCCTCCAAATATTTGTAGATAATAGACATTGGTCATTTCAAAACAATGTTATAAGAACTATAAATTATAGAACATAAACAATACAACAGGCTAGCAGACATTCAAATCAGAGAGCATACTTAGTAAATTTGGTTAAAGACATTCCAGAAAGTAAGTGAATACAAGAGTGCAATCATCCAAAATTGGAAGACTTTGGCTCAGAAGACACTGGCTTTTGGAAGTGTCTCTGGCTTTTCAGAAATCCTAAATCTGTCCCTTTTAGAACATGTCTCAGCAAGCACAGAAACCTGAAAACTTTTCCCAAATGATGATGCTATGCTAGAACAGGAGAAGGCTAAGGTAGTTGCACTCTCTTGGATCTGGGAAAGCTAAACATGAAGGATAGACCTCAGTGATAGCAGCCCAGTCCCTGACAGCTGGGGTGAGTCAACAACTAAAAAAGTAGATAAAAGCCCAGACTAGAAGTATTCTAGAAAGCCAAATATTATCACTCTTTCATAGGTTGCCAATAACTAGCTCTTATTTAGACACATCAACGTGGTAATTTAGATCCCTGCAAATCAGTGATTTGGAGGACGAACCAAACCTTATAAAGATGAAGGAAAGTACTATCCAACTTCAGAATACATGTTTCTAATTCTGCTTCTTGGCATTAAGATAATTACAAGTACTCCTTTTTTGATCCATTTATTTAAAAATATGTACATTCCATGGCAAACTGAGCCATAAAGGGAAGTGCAACTAGTAATATAGAATGTAAGGTGCACTTCAGTGTGCTTAGAAAGATGGGAGAAAAAAATTTCTGATTGTATTCAAGTCTGCATTCAACTAGTACTCATTGCCCAGAAGGGAGTTGAGAAAGAGGAAAGAATGTCTACCTGGGTCATAGGCCTCTGGCGAAGGGAAGGCTTTGCATACTCACAACGGCCCTTGGCACTCTAAAATGGGAGACTGAATCAATAGATCTTAATCCATGGGACTCAGATATGGTGTTGGGTGATGGATTTGATGACAATGAAGACACAATTAGGATTTCAGAATGGAAGGGCTTGCCCACATTACCTATTTTAGGCACTGTTCTATCTGAGGCCAAAACATCCTCTGCGTAGGAACCTGTAGGGGTTGGAAAAGGTAGACTCTTCAGCAACAATCACTCAGTTTTAGAGAAAAGAGATTCTCCAGTACACTGGCTCACCTATTCACCCATTTAGAGAATATCAGCTTTACTAATCTGTGGCAAACAGAATAATTACCTCCTGTTCAAGATGTGTACGTCCTAAACCCCAGAACCTATGAATGTGTTCTTTTACATGGTAAAAGAGATTTTGCAGATATGATTAAATTAAGAAGTTTGAGATGGGGAGATTATCCTGGATTATTCCAGTAGGCTTAATCTGATTACAAGAGGAGACAGGGAAGCAAGAAGTCAGACTCAGAGAACAAAAATCTGAAAATGGAGGCAGAGATTGGAATGTTGTGGCCACCAGTCAAGGACTGCAGGTGGCCTCTAGAAGCTGGAAAAGGTTCTTCCCTCCAGTCTCCAGAAGGAATACAGCAATGCCATCATCTTTACATTAGCTTAGTAAGACCCATTTTGGACATATGACCTCTGGAGCTATAAGATAATAAATATGTGTTGTTTTAAGCCACTAAGTTTGTGGTAATTTGTTACAGCAGCAACAGAGAACTAACATGCTGTCCAAGAGAGATCAAGGGCTCAGTTTTCCAATGGGGACAGCAGAAGTAGGACATTTCCCCTGCAAAACATAAAGATTTAAAAGGAGGAATTGGGACAGAGTAATTTGTTGAGAAAGAAATGTATTTCCTGTTTGCATTTTCCATTCTCCTTTCCCAGCAAGTAAGCAGTCACTTTTGAGCACACTTGCCTCAAGGAGAAGCAGAAAACTCCACACTTGGTTTAATGCTCTGCTGTTACTGTCTTGAAATTCTTAATAATTTTCTAACAAGGGGCTCTGCATTTTTTTTTTTTAGCACTGGGCCCTGCAAATTATGTAACCTGTGTTGAAGAGAGGTTTATATTTCAGGGCATAAAGAAAAGGTTTCCTACAAGATATTTCTCTTCCTAGAACATAGCATAGAAACTGCACAGCTTCATGACTAAAGGGACCATTTTGGCTGGAACAACGGACAACTCATTGGTAGTGTGGCCAGGGTTTTTTGCCCTACTCACTTTGTGAACTGAGATCCAAATGCATTATACAACAATGAAGAGACTTGTAATAGGAGTCCTAGATTTAACACTATATATGAACTGTATGAATTTGAACTAGCCAATTAAACATTTCATGAATTGGCTTAAAAGCACTATTTGATCTGCATTTTAGTAATTTACTTGCTTTTAGAGTCAAATAAAATGTTGTAAATATGTTTTGCAAAGTATAATGATATAAATATCAGGTAATGATATTTGTTATTATTACTTGATTCTTGTTTTCACACCTGAAGGATAAAATTAAACTCATGAACTTTAAAGTGATAGAAGGGTAGTGCTATAAGAAGTTAAATCTATTTTAAACTAAACACTTTGTTCTGGAAGTACACAGGCTAAAAGGAGATATGTTGAAATCTATAACATCATAAAAATAATGGCATAAAATAAATGGCATTGTTCATCACATTCTTGAGTGACAGAGCAAGGAAGCATTCTTTGAAGCATTCCTTGAAGCATGTATTTTTTGTACAATGGAAAGAAAACCTAATTCAAGGAGTAGACGATAATTTATGGAGTTCACGAATCCTAGAAGATGTAAAAACTTAAAAGTAAAAAATATTTTATCTCACTTGAGGTGAATTAGTGGTGATAAACTACTAAGAACACAAATATTTGGGTGTATATTTTTCAACTATGAAAATAACCCACAAAGGAAAATTATTAGATTCTGCTAATTTTTGCATACCACCCAACTGACAGAATACTTATTTGAAAGGGCTAGAGGCATGTTTGGTAATTATTTTCCAATAAACTTTATTTTTAAAGCAGTCTTAGATTCACAGCAAAATTGATCAGAATGTATAGAGATTTTGTATATACTCCCTGACCCCACTCATGCCTAGCTTCCCGTATTATCAACATCCCCCACCAGAGTGGTACACTTGTTACAACTGATGAACCTACAATGACACATCATTATCACCCAAAGTGCATAGTTTATGTTAGGGTTCATTCTTAGTGTTGTACATTCTATGGGTTTTAAAAAATATATAATGACATGTCTTCACCATTATAGTGTCATGCAGAGTAGTTTCACCACCCTAAAAATCCTCTGTGCTCTGCCTATTCATCCCCATTTGGTAATTCTGAAACTCTTACTTTATGTTCCCTCTCAATAAAAGTATGCTCAGCAATGTATATTTTAGCCCCAGCTATCAACATTTATCTGCCTCATATTTAAGTTTAAATAGAAGGTATTGTTTAATCCTAAAGGAGCCAGGTATATAATTATCAAAAAAGAAGTTCAGAATTAGAATTTTTATTCCAATAATAAATGGTATTTGTAAATGGAATGCTAGTATACAGCAATATCGTACCATATTCCATATAATGCAATGTTTTCATTTGCTTTAAAGAAAAAGAAATTAAAGCTCAGAAAGGTAACTGCTTTTCTCAAGGTATTTATGTCTTCTGACTCAAAACCAAGTGCTTAGAAGTGCTCACTAAAACCTATAAAATGGGTTTACCCACCAGTCAAGTAGTAATTACATTATGATTTCCAGTGGCTTTAGTTGTAGTCTATTTAGTCCCTCTTCTACTCCTTACCCTCATTATAGGAAAAGACCCTGCCATCCTTAGTGAATGTTGTGGTATGCTGCCCAGATCTCTACTCCTTTTCCCTCTAGGACTGGAGAATCCAACCCACAAAACCTGGGAGTTTTGGCAGCTGACTTTCTGCCAGCAGAGTGACTTTCAGCTGAGTCCCCGTCTACAGATTACCCTGTCTGAAGAGATCCAAGCCTAAGGTCACACCTGTTCCCAGGAGCAACCCTTATGGAATGACTCATGGATTCAGGAGTAAAAAGTCTGAGCCCCTCCTCCAATTCAGAACCACTCTGCAGAGACATCCCATCTTTGTCACTCTCTCTGAAATTGTCATAACTGTATCTCAGCCCAATGTCTCCTGATGTCCAATTCTCACAAATACTAATTTTAAGAGCACTTTCTAATAAGCTTCCTGCATGCATATCTCCAACTCAGAGCTTCCCTTCCAGGCTCTGGATTTTCAGGGAATCAAACCTGAACAATGCCCTTACCTCAGAGTAGAAGAGAAGACCCATACTTATCTAATCATGGTGTCTCTCACCCGAACGTTGTGAGTGCTCCAATGATCAGCACATTGCCCAAGCTAAACCAGAGATTCCCTTAGAGTTGTTTTTCAAATTTGGATAGGCTAAAAATAACTTCCTTATTCCTTGGATACAACCTGTGAGGATGTGGAGCTCAAACTAATGGATGTTATGTCCACTACAGTGTAGTCTGAGAGAAGAAAAGAAGCAGAAAGCGGGGACAGGAAGAATCGTGCACCCTGCCCTTTTTATCATAGTGGATGATTGAGCCCTACATTTGCCTTTTTGCTTAATTCAAGTTGAATTTCTGCACATAAAACCAAAGAACTCTAATCAATAAATACTGTATGTCCAAATTTATAAAAATAAAATGATTTAAAAGACCATTCATTTATTAAGGTGATTATGAAAATTTAGATTTCTTCATATATTCACCATTAAGAGGAAAGGAAATTAGCTATTGTTCTCTAGAAACCATTGTAAAAAGAGTCCAGAATTATCTTAATTGATTTCAGACCTTAGAAAGCTGAAAACATACTGTTTTAATATGAAGGACTGAATATAAGCTGAAGACAGATGAGATAATTAGACATTTACTCTTCTGCTTGGGGATTTATCTTCTTACTCGTTTGAGTAGTAGCTGTTGCATAAATGATTGTTTCTTTGAAAATCTGTGTAGAACTTTATCAGTCCCTTTTGAAAAACAAATTTCCTTTCCATGAATGGTTTTCCACATATGAACTAATAATAGAATCATATGCCCTTAATACATTAATGATTTTTGTGTGTTTGATACAAAAGAGATTTGGGTGTCTTGGGCATTTGATAACATTTAATTCCTCTCTATAAATCTCACAGACATTTTCCCTGGCTGAAATCTAAATCATTGATATAGCAAAAAGTGTGTATCAAGAAGGAAAGCTATAATGGATTAGGGGACAAAAGGACACCAGGGAACCTGTAAATATGTCTTGCTAGGATTTTACTTTTTATTTTGTCCCTATGTTTCAATTTCATAGCTTTCCAGTTCCTAGGCATTCTTTTCCATCAACAAATATGACTTCAGTTTACATTAGTTCAGCAAATACAGAGAACCTATTACATGCCAAAGACTGTGATAAGTCTTATATTTCTTTTTAGCATCTCCCAGGTGCTAAATGCTTTAATGAATTTTTTGTGGAAAACCATCTATACCTTTTTTTAATGTCTGACAATATATTTCTTACACTGTCACATATAAATGTCCATTTGACTGGATATAAATATCTAGATGAAAACATTTTTCCTTCACTATTTTTAAAACGCCATTTCCTTGTCTTCCTGCATCCAGAGATGCTATGTTGTCAACCCGATTCTTCTTTATTTGGCTATCCCTTATACTCCCTGGAATTTTAGTGCAGTTTCACTATTATATGTTGATGCATACTTTTTTTCTCTTTTTTCTCATTTTATGTGCCTTTTCAATCTAAGGTATGTATTTCACCTTTATTTTGGCAATTTTATATTTAATGTTTCTTCAAATCTCTCTACCTCCCTCGGTCCCCCTCCTTTTTGTCCTTCTTCCCCTCCCACCTTAGTCCTTTCCTACTTCTAGGTCTCAGTATGTGTTGCTACTATTCTACATCCTGTATTTTTAAAATTTCCATTTACATATGCTCTCTCTCTATTCTTTCTTGCTGCTTTCAGGAAAGATAATTTCATTTGTTGTTCCACTTCACAAAAACACTTACGTTCTTTATTTCAATGACCATAGATTTCATGCCCTAATAATTCTGCTATTGTCATGATTATTGTTCTTGTTTCATCTTGTTAATGTATTTACTGATTTACAGTTTAATTTATATGTGACCTCTCTTTGCAAGCTTTTAAGGTTTTCTCTTTTTGCTGGAATTTTGAATGTTTCCAATGATTTGACATGATATGGGGTCCCTTTTATTCATGTGCTAGTCTCTTGATGAGCTGTTTTAATCTGGAGATTTATCATTCTGTTGGGGATATTTTGTCCTTTGATAATGTATTTCCGTCTGTTTTCTCTATTCTCTCTTTCCAATGCTTCAATCAGGCGTGGGACCTAATCAATTGCTTACGTATTTTCATATTTTCCATCTCCGTCTCTTACTTTGTCTTATTGTTCTACTTTTTGTGACATTTTCCTTAACTTTATATTTCAGCTCTTCTGTTAAATTTTCATTGAAGAGTATCTTATTCTTTATTATCAAAAACTCTCTTATGTTCTTCACCTTTTTTTTATTTTAATAAAATTATATTTCAATGCCTTGGATGAAATATCTTCTCTTGTTTCCCTGTGGGTATAAATATTTTCATTTTCTTTTACTGAATACATTGCATATGTTTCCTCCAATTTCTTTTTATTTTTTTCAACTTTGAGGCTCATCAAATGCCTATTAATTTGGGTCTATCCATTTAATTTAAGAGTGAGACACTACAACAGTCTTTTCATTGCCCTAACTCTAGGGTTATTGGATGCCAAATCCAGCTTTTATTAAGGGATCTACCAGATGTCAGTATTAGGACATTTTTTTCTCTGAGGAAATTAAGAAAATAATCCTCTACTCTCATGCATGGCAAATATATGCTTAGCTGCTCATGTTCTGGGATCATGAAGGAGGAAGGGGACTGAGAATTTTACAGTTCAGTGTTCAGATTTATACTTAATTCTCCCATTTTCGCCTTGCTTCCCAACCATGAACCATGTTCTTCACTGATATTGTTTTCCCCAACCCAAAGCTTCTGTGGTTTGCTTTCTTCAGAAACTAATTTCCCACCTTCCCCCGCAGGTTGGCAAAAGGGAGTAGTAATAGTCAACTGCCCTTCCAATATGGGGAAGGGATATAGGAAGGGAGTCAAACATGTCTGGATAAAGGATTTCAAAATATACTCATAAAGTCAGTCTTGTCCCTTAGCCCTACCTGCAAGGTATGTAGTATTTCCAATCGCTGAGTCACTCTTAAGATTCCGCAGAAAAATGTGGTGTCCTTTTCCCCGTGTTGTCATTTTTTTGCCCTGCTTAAGTCACGCATCTCTCCCTCATTTGCCTTTTGCCTTCTAACATTTTTGAAATGACTGCTGTGCACTACAGTCATGTTATCATTGATCTTGTAAGTTAATAATGCCTTTTTTAAAAAAAAAAAAAAACTAATTCATTGTCAATTTAGTACCACTTCTGGAGGAAGAGGACATATGTACATGCAGCAAGACCAGCAAGATTAATTAAAATTTTATATTTGTCAGCTTATTTTGTGCTTCATGATTGCAAGCTTCTTTGATATTTATTGCTCTGCTTTATTTTTCTGATTTTTGAAATATATATTGACCAAATGTTCCTTGCTATGAAGTTTGGAAATCATTTTTATACTACTATTACAGTCATGCATCACTTAACGACAGGGATATGTGCTGAGTAATGTATCCTTAGACAATTTTGTTATTGTGCAAACATCATCTAGTAGAGCTACAGAAACTTAGATGGCATATCCTACTACATATCTAAGCCATATGGTATAGCCTATTGCTCCTAGGCTACAAAGCTAGACAGCATGTTGCTGTAGTAAATACTGTAGGCAACTGTAACACAATAGTAAGTATTAATGTGTCTAAATATATCTAAACATGGAAAGGGCATAGTAGAAATATGGCATAAAAGATAAAATATGGTACATCTCTATTAGGCGTTTACCATGAATGAGTTGCTCTGGGTGAGTCAGTGAGTGAATGGTGAGTGAAAGTGAAAGCCAAGGACTTTACTGTGTACTACTGTATACTTTATAAACACTGTACACTTAAACTACACTAACTTTATTAAAAATATTTTCTTTCTTTAAAAGTGAATTAATATTATATTACTGTAACTTTTTAACTTCATTTTTTATTTCCTCTAGAGACAGGATCTTTCTCTATCACCCAGGTTGGAGTGCAGTTGCACAATCACAGCTCACTGTAACCTCAAACTCTTGGGCTCAAGTTATCTTCCTGCTTCAACCTCCTAAGTAGCAAGGACTACAGGTGTATGCCACCACAACTAGCTGAATTTTGTTATTTTTTTGTAAATATAGGGTTATTGCTATATTGCCTAGGCTGTTCTTGAACTCCTGGCCTCAAGCAATCCTCCCTCAGCCTCCCAAAGTGCTGGTATTATAGGCACAAGGTACCATGTCCAATCTCATTTTTTTTTTTACTTTTTGACTCTTGAAATAATACTTCACTTAAAATACACATTGTACAGCTGTACAAAAATATTTTCTTTCTTTGAATCCTCATTCTATAACCTTTTTTCTTTTTAAACTTTTTGGTTCAAAATGAAAACACAAACACACATATTAGCCTAGGCCTATACAGAGTCAAGATCATCAACATCACTGTCTTCCATCTCCACATCTTGTCCTACTGGAAGGTCTTCAGGGGCAATAACACTCATGGAGCTGTCATCTCCTAGGATAACAATGCCTTCTTCTGTAATCCCTCCTGAAGAACCTGCCCAAGGTTGTTTTATAGTTAACTATTTCTTTAATACATAGAAGGGGTACATGCTAAAATAACAATTAAAAAACCACATTATAGTAAATACATAAGCCAGTAACATAGTCATTTATTAACATTATCAAATAGTATGTACTGTACATAGTGGTATGTGCTATACTTTTAAATGACTGGCAGCACAGTAGGTTTGTTTAGACCAGCATCACCACAAAAATGTGAGTAATGTGTTGTGCTACAACACTACAATGGCTCTGCCATCACTAGGGATAGGAATTTTTCAGCTCCATTATAATCTTATGGAACCGATATCATATATGTAATCCATTGTTGACCAGAATATTACTATACAGTGTATGATGGCATTTGAATTTTTCTGTTTTTTCTACCACTATCTGTAATGCATCAGTATTTGACCTCTCGGCCAGACAAAGTAAAATATTTCACTACCTGCAACCCCTTTGTTAAATTAATCTTATTTTTGAAAAGAAGACTTTTATCTTTTTAAATTTGTTCCTTTTAAAAGGTGTTTTAATTATCTTTCTGATTCCTGTTAGTATAGTGCTTTAGATATTCTTTTTTTTTTTTTATTAGTTTTAACAGGTGAATGATTACTGCCATTTAATCTGTTTTTCTCATACTTGAGATATTTAGCTATAGCCGTTCCTCATTTGGCTGGAGTGCTGCTGTATTTTTTTTTTTTTCAGGCAATGTACATAGATGGGTTAATTCTTAATTCCTGAAACTGTTTCTCTGTTACCCTCACATAGGAATATAGCATAAATTTCTTGCAAAGTAGATTCATAGACAATAACCTCTTCCTCAAAACTCTATGTGTTCTGAGTTCCACTGGGTCATCTAGAATATGTGAATGGGTTTGCCAGACTTCATGAACCATGTAAAACTACCAACTCTTTATATGAATGAGCACATGTGCATTTTTCTGGAGAAAGGATCCACAATCAATAGTAAAAGATACCCATTTCTCCCAAATATTATTTATAGACTTTGTACCACAGTATTCTGGTATTTAGTATGGTCAATCTCCTTTTATTTCCCCATTTGCTAATAACTTGTCTAGAAGCTTATAGGAATTTTGCTTAGTGTTTTACATTCTGAAATTTCACTGCGGTATGTCTACCTATTTTTCTTTTTCCATTAATTTTGCCAAGTATTTAGGGAGTTATTTTTGTCTAAAGACTTTAGCCCTGTGTAAACTGTGGGAAATTTTTGTTCTGTTATTTATTTAATGCATTTTCTCCACCATTTTCTTCTGAGAATTTTGCAATATATATAAGAGGTTCTTCCTTTACCTTTCTCCCTCTAATGTCTTTTCTTTTGGCATCGCATATAACCACTTTACCTTTTACCTCAAGCATTTCAAAACAGTGGATCTAAGGAAATTTCCTGCTAAAGCCAGGTGGGTTTTTTTCCTAAAAAACAAAAACAAAACAAAACAAAACAACAACAACAACAACAAAAACACAAAACAAAAAACCCCTCTGTTCTTCTAGCAGGCTGAATTTAACTAGAATAATGCATACTCTATCTGACACAAGTACACAGCTAGAAATTGTGCTATTATCATAAGAGTCCCCATTTTCAGAAAAGGTCAAATATTCTAAGGGAAGCATAATGATCAGTTTTAAAGTCAGCTCACTGTGGTAAATGTACACTAGTCTGAAGGGTTGTGGAGCTTGTTCTTTCCCTTTCTCTATTTAGCCCATCCTTTGAAAATCCACTGTTTTGTAATGGGGTAATTCTCTCTGGTTTATTTACTCTATACTTAGCTGGAATCCAATTTTTGCCTGAAATCTTGTTTTTGCCCAGCTGGGACCATAGACTGGCCTGTCCCTAGTTCCCTGCGCCTAGGAATTAGGGATTTTCTGAGAACAATCTTGGCACAAACTAACAGGTTATCAGTGTTGTTCCATTATTGAATTGGAGACTGATTCATATAGATTATTATTCACATAGTCAGATCATATCTGATTCATTTGAAAAAAAATTTGTGAAGACTTTCTGTTTTATTTTGGGGGTTACTATGCATTTTCCATATTTGTTGCAGTTTTTTTTTTTCATTTAATAGGCTTTGGGAAGGATTGAAAGGTAAAAGTTTGCACTCAAATCACCATCTTGTAAACCTAAAGCCATTTTCTAAAATGCTGTTATTTAGAATAATAATTTACTCTTATCCACACCTTCTGCCATTCCCTAATCTTTTCTGTGCTGAAAAACCTTTAATGGCTCAACATCCTCCCACCATAATGCAACTTAAAAAACCTTGCATTTATTCTATCCCTAAATCTATCGCCTACCAACTTTTCCAACTTATATCCCTGTCTCTCCACATAGGACACCTGTCTGTTTCAGCCAAACAAGTCTGTTTATTGTTTCCCAGACAGCCCTGCCTCTGACACTTTAGTTGGGCTGTCCTTATATACAGCGTGTTCTCTTCCAACCATGTCACGTATAAACATTTAAGAACTGACTAGACATCCATGATGCTACTTTAAAATCTGACTCAGTGAAGATGGAATTGATGGGGGAAAAAAAAGTCTCTTTGATTAGATTGGCAGGCCAAACCTTGATGGAATTAGGAGGCTCAGACAGCAATTGAAAGAAGTTATCTTACACTTCAAAGTTGTCAATAAGTTCCAAGAATACAAAAGACTGTATCAATACTAGGAGTGATTGAGATAGATACAAGCCCTGGAGTGGTGTGATTTAGTAGTACAAACCGATACAAATATTAACATTTGCCTGGTCAAGAGGATAGCCTAAGAAGCACAGAAGGGAAACAAAACAAAAAACCCTAGAACTCATACAGGCAGATTCTCATGATTTTAGACAAAATTCCACTGGATATAGTTCATTCTATGTATAAAAACTTCTAACACTGTAGTTTTTATCTAATTCACCTAAAAGCAAGCAAATAAAAATAACAAAATAAAATGTAATTTCTTTAGATGCCGTAAGTGAATCGCTAATAGAGCATTTCAAAATTATCATTTTCCCATTTATCAAAATTGTGAATTAATCTTGTGCAAGTTCCCCTGGGCTCATTTTTCTTTTCTTTTCTTTTTTTTTTTTTTTCATGGGCGCGCTGCCTCCCCGCCGCCGGCGCAGGCTAGACAGAAGGGACTCGCTGAGCCTGCCCGCTGGCCTGCCCCCGCCCCCACCCCGGGCTCATTTTTGATAAAATGTTAATAGAATATGGCGAGAAAGAAGCAAATGAAAAACTCCATATATACCATAGCTTATTGACTCCATCTATAACATTGCCAATTTCAAAGATATTTATATTCTTAAATAAATATGGCAATGGTAAGATGGTATTTATTGTAAGATAATTATCTAGTTCTGAGACATTTCAGTTTTAGAAAAAATGAACATTTTATAGAATTAGTGAAATACAGGTGTCCCAGTTGTCATCAAAAAGCACTGCCATGGTAGGAGCCTTCACAATAAATAGCACCTCAGTTCCTTGTTGAGTGCCCTTTAACTTTCCAATCAAATACATGAAGTTAAATTTAGTTGCTATCCCTGTATAGACCCATTTTTTAAAAAACTACCTGAGCTACTTCTAATCACTTTGATGTGAACTGAAATAAAAGTGTAAGTTTTATGTAAGATAATATCAAACATCAGCTAAACCCTTTGGGATTTCTTTCCAAACAGGATGTGGATATGGTTACAGTTGCTATTTAAGAAATAGAATAAAAATAAGATTAGTGTTTTTGTACATTTTGACAACTCCCATTAAGAGAAAAGCATCTGCAATCATATTTGAAGTGTACCTGATGTTAGATAGGAACTATCTATGACTATTGTGCTTAGTGCATTCAGGCAATTCAGAATTTAAAGAAAACCCAAGACACCAAATTTAGAAAAACAATGCATGGTAAGATACAATGTTTGGTATGCTGTAGTGTCAGAGGTACTTTTTAAATTCTTATTTTAATTAGCTTCTTTGTGGTTTTTTCTTAGGTGAGGGAGGGAGTGGTATACTAGCTTTTGATCTACAAAATAAATACATGACATTGGTAAATTTTATTGTAAGCTAAAATGAATGAATTCCTGAGATATAAAGATAAAATTCTTTGTAAAACAGTAAGATAAATTTTTACAAGAATAAATTGTAACAAATGTTATTCACATTTTTAATGACAAAATAAATTTGCTATGCTGTAATTATTTCAAACCAATGGCATAGAAAATAATTGATAGACACAGGAATCAGAAAATTTATGGAGAAATCAAATCAAACCTAATGGACTCATGATTTTAATGTGAGTAACTTCAAATATATTTAAGTTAGGAAGTTGAGATGTCACATAGAAAAGGTTTGTGCCATTTTAAGTAGGTTATTCTTCAAAAGATTAAGAGAAACTGGAACTTATTATTTTCCCCAAATGCCAATAAACTCAACTCTAATTGTATTTTATTGCTTCTGAGGTAAAATTTATCTCTCTCTATTCTTCATATCATCCTTAGGTCTTAACCTTCTGGCCCCTCATTCATCTTCACTCTTCTCTGAGCATTTTGTTATTATAACTTTGTACTGTGATCTTTATTTAACTTGCAATATGTGTCCCGGAGTCTTTCTTCTCTTTCATTTTATTTTCTTCTTTTTAAATTTCATTGTCTTCTCATGAGGAATGTATGTTAAAAGAAAGTTAAGTCTCTAAATATTATCGTATTTACAAATAACATAGTGCCTCCATCACACCTAGGAAAAAAAAATCTTTGCACAGCAGAAATCACCAAGTTCACCTTAAAGTTCCCTTAACGTATTGACCAAGTTCATCTTAAAGTTCCCTTTAGTTTGACCAATATTAGACAGGCTTCTTCCTGACTCCAGGCTAGACCTTATTTTTCTTAGAGGACTAACTTTAGAAAGCTTGTTACTGTAAATTCTTTCTCTTCCCCCTTTGAGATGCAAATATATTAAAAGCCTCTAGCTACTTTCCTACCCCAGGAATGTCTTTCCCAAGGACCTGGGAGCCATCCTTTTGAAATGTAATTATTAAGGAAGATAGTGCTCCTATCTGCCAGTCTCTGTATGGATAGGAGCCTAATTCAATGGTGACCAATTAGGGAACACAGATGGTCTAATCACAAAGACAATAATTTGCAAACTCAGGAAACTAACTCGATGTGCTCATATTACATTGATCAACCTCCCCCGAGTGTCCTCCAGTACTGTTCCACTAGTTCATCCCTGTCCCTTTAAAACCTCCCAGCCCTTTGTTCTCATGGAACTGAGTCCAGACTGAGTTCTGGCTTACCTCCCCTATTGCAATAGCCTTGCCTGTTTAACTTTGTCCAGTGAAATTCTGCTTTGACAATTTTAATTTATTATGCTAGTCCCCCACAGAAACAAATATATTATTATAGACAGCAATTTTCAGTATGTGGTTAACTTTCCATGTGAAATTTTCCAATTTTCTGCTTCAAAATTAACTTTTCTAAAAACAGTAGGCTGCCTATATAAAATGAGTTTAAAATGTACTGTATTAGTTTCCTATTGATGTTACAACAAATTGCCACAAATTTCGTGGCCTAAAACAATGCAAATTTATTATCTTACAGTTCTGGGGGTCAGAATTTAAAAATGGGTCTCATTGGACTAAAGTCAAGGTGTTGGCAGGGCTGGTTCCTGCCAACATTCCTATTCACATTCCTTGGCTCCTGACTTCACACCACTCCAACCTCTGATTCATCATCATATATCCTTTCCTGACTCTAATTCCCTTACTTCCCTTTTCCCTTACAAGGACCTTTATACATTGGGCCAACCCAGATAATCCAAGATGACCTTCCATCCCAAGATTCTTAATCACAACAGTAAAGTCCTTTTTTTTCCTGCCATGTAAAATGGCTTTCACTAGTTCTGAGGATTAGGAAGTAAACAGCTCTGGGTTCCATTATTCTGCCTATTTACAATGGTCTGATGCAGAATGTGTAGACTATATTTCTGGAAGATCAGAAAATGTCAATTATGTGTGGAAAGTTAGAAGTAACACCACCTAGGTAAAATAAATGTGTCAGGATGAATAAAGATGTGAAAGAACAAAGTAATCATAATCTGTTTTGGCATATGAATATTCCAAATCTAGATAAGGGGAGAAAATTGAGAAATATCAAGAGAGCGAAGAAATGAGTAGCTATAGGGCTCAATGTAAGTCTCTGATAATGTTGACTTCTTCCTAAATTGGAATATCTGCTGCAAGTTACCTTCCTTTTTCTCAGTCCTTGTGAACCTATTGTTTTTCTTTTTCCTTCAACTTTTATTTTCAGTTCAGGGGTACATGCGTAGGATGTGCAGGTTTGTTACATAGGTAAACATGTGCCATGGTGGTTCACAACACAGATCATCCCATCACCTAGGTATTAAGCCAAGCATCTATTAGCTATTCTTCCTGATGCTCTCCTTCCCTACACCATCCCTCTCTGACAGTCCTTAATGTGTGTTGTTCCCTGCCATATATCCATGTGTTCTTGTAATTCAGCTCACACTTATAAGTAAGAATATGTGGGGTTTGGTTTTCTGTTCCTGCATTAGTTTGCTGAGGATAAAGACTTCTAACTCCATGTCCCTGCAAAGGACATGATCTCATTCCTTTTGATGGCTGCACAGTATTCCATGGTATATATATATACCATATTTTCTTTATCCAGTCTATCATTGATAGGCATTTAGGTTGATTCAATGTCTTTGCTATTGTGAACAGTTCTACAATGGACATAGCATGTAAGTATCTTTATAACAGAATGATTTCTATTCCTTTGGGTATATACCCAGTAACGGGATTGTGGGGTTAAATGTATTTCTGCCTCTAGGTCTTTGTGGAATCGCACATTGTCTTCCACAATGGTTGAATTAATTTACACTCCCACCAACAGTGTAAAAGCATCCCTTTTTCTCTGCAGCCTTGCCAGCATCTGTTGTTTTTTGACTTTTTAATAATAACCATTCTGACTGGCGTGAGGTGGTATCTCATTTTGGTTTTGATTTGCATTTTTCTAATGATCACTGATGTTGAGCTATTTTTTATATGTTTGTTTGCCGCATGTATGTTGTCTTTTGAGGAGTATCTGTTCATGTCCTTTGTCCACTTTTTAATAAAATTGTTTTTTCTTGCAAATTTGTTTAAGTTCCTTGTAGACTCTGGATATTAGACCTTTGTCAGATAGATAGATTGCAAAAAAATTCTCCCATTCTGTAGGTTGTCTGTTTTTTTCTTCTAAAATTGTTTGAGTTCCTGGTAGAGTCTGGATATTAGACCTTTGTTGGATGGAAAGATTGCAAAGCTTTTCTCCTACTCTGTAGGTTGCCTATTCACTCTGATGATAGTTTCTTTTGCTGTGCAGAAGCTCTTTAGTTTAATTAGATCCCATTTCCCAAATTTTGCTTGTGTTGTGATTGCTTTTGGTGTTTTCCTTATGAAATCTTTGCCCATGCCTATTCAGGAATGATATAGAGAACTCAGAAATAAGACTGCACACGTACAACCATGTGCTCTTCCACAAACCTGAAGAAAGCAATGGGGAAAAGACTCATAAATGGTGCTGGAAGAGTTGGCTAGCCATATGCAGAAAATTCAAACTGGACTCCTTCCCTATGCCATATACAAAAATTAACTCAAGATGGATTAAAAACGTAAATGTAAAACCCACAACTATGAAAACTGTAGAAGAAAATCTAGACAATACCTATTTTTTCATATAATTATATTTTCTTGCCTCATCTTTATACTTATAAAAATACTGAGAAACCTAAAAATTATTATATCCATTATTTTGCTGAGAAATATCCAAATTTACAAAATAATGTACACATTAGTAATTAAGAATGTATTTTTTGAACTGAATTGATAAATGCATGCTTCAATTAAATTTCATAGCCAGACATGGTGGCACATGCTTGTAATCCCAGTTACTGAGGCTAAAGGCTGAGGCAGGAGAATCGCTTGAATCCAGGAAGCAGAGGTTGCAGTGAGCTGAGATGACACCACTGCACTCCAGCCTGGGCATCAGAGTGAGACTGTGTCTCAAATAAATAAACAAATAAATAAATAAATAAATAAACAAGCAAATAATTCAGCCTCTCTCCACACTTCTTTCTCATCTGTAATAAAAATAAAGTGAATACAGATAATTCAAGGGACTTACTCTATGTTATTGCTAATAACATTTTAATATTAATAACTGAACAAGAGAACACTATCGTGAACATTTTGGAAATCTTAAAGTAAAATACAAATTATGTAAATTTAGTATTTATTTAAAAAAATATACTATACAAACATGTTAAAAATTTAAAATGTATAAGAATATATCTCAAATGAAGCTAACATAAAATTTCTATATTCTTCAGGATTGAATTATTCTGTATATGGCCACCTAAAGATATAACTTGGTGATTTTTTTTTCTTTAGAAGTAGCGTCATTTTATTTATAGATAACGTATTTCAAATATGTGTATGTAATTTATTTACTTGAATGGTCTGCTGGTAACAGAGACTTAGATTATTCCCAATATTCTATTTACTATTTATTCTTTTTCCCAATACTATTCTATTTCCCAATACTATTGACTATCGTAAATAGTAACTTAATGGCTTTCCACGTAATTGCATCTTGAGTAATTTTTGTCAGTTTATCTATAGGGTAATCTGTTAATATTGCAGTTTCTAAAAAGGGAATACAGTATGTATGTTTCAATTTAAGAGATTTTACACAGTTACCCTTCAAAATGGGAGCACTAATATATCTTCCTACACATAGTGTATGAGATTAACAGTTCAACATCCTTACAAATACTGAATGTTATAATTGTGTACACAATGAATTACTTTCCTTACAGATTTCTGGTTTTCTGACTAACTTATATATACATTCCTTGCTTATGCAGATACCTTTTTTTTTTTTTTTTTGAGATGAAGTCACACTCTGTCACCCAGGCTGGAGTAGTGCAATGTTGGCTCACTGCAACCTCTGCCTCCCAGGTTCAAGTGATTCTCGTGTCTCAGCCTCCTGAGTAGCTGGGAATACAGGCATGAGCCACCATGCCCAGCTAATTTTTTTGTGTGTATTTTTAGTAGAGATGGAGTTTCGCCTTGTTGACCAGGCTGGAGAGATCCTCAGGAGATCCGCCTGCCTTGGCCTCCCAAAGTACTGGGATTATAGGCCTGAGCCATCATGCCCAGGCTTTATGCAGATACTGTATATAAAATTTACTCATACTTTCTTTGACTGCATTAGTGTTTTATTTATTTATATTTAAGTATTTTAATTCAAATATAAATGTGATGTTTGTATTTACACAGAGATAATTTTACGAATGAATAGCCAATTGGTCCAATACCATCCTTTCTGCTGTGAATTGATAGCACCACTTTTATTATATGCCAAATACCTACAGTTACTTGAATAAGTTTATAAATTACATATTCTATTTGGTCTGTCCTTCCTTGTCTTTTTTATGTAAATATTTCTCATTTTTTCCAACTTTTTTGTTATTTGCTTTACATATTCAAATAAACTGTACTATTATTTTTGACAACCTAGTAAAAATACTATTGATAGTTTCATTTTGATAAAATTGATTTCATAGATTTCTTTTGAGAGAGTTGATTTCATTTTCAGAAAAAAATTTCAGGTAATAAAATATGACATTGTATTTATTGTATAATTGTATATTACTTAATAGGATTTTATCTCTTTGTTATATATATCTTCAGCATATTTCCTGCTAGAATTTTTTCTAGATATTTTATCATCTTATTTGCCAAAGTAAATGGAATATTGTCATTTTACTATATTTTAATTGCTTATTATTTATATACAAGAAAGCTACTAATATGTTTTCGTATTGATTTTGCAACCAGCCACGTTACTGAAATCATATGTTATTGCTGACTACACTTGACTCTATCCTATACCTTTCACTACTTTTTTAAAAAGAAATGGTGTAAATTAACACCTCAATAGTAATGTTAAGTGATATTGTGGATAGAAAGCATATTACTGACTCTAAGAATAATGCTGCTAGAAATAAGCATTATGCTGGATTTGGGTCTGAAATATATACTGTTTTTTATATCAAGGAGATCATCATCCACTCCCTTTTCAGTAAACTTTTAAAAATCAGAAATGAGTGATAGCTTTAAGTAAACACTTTTTGGTTTTTGTTTGTCTGGAATGAATTACGAGATTTATATATACTCTCCATGTTAAATTCAATATAGTTATGATGTTATATACTTTTTCTTTTTAATTTATATTTAATTTACAAATAAAAATTATGTATATTTGTGGAGTACAATATGATCATTTTGATCTATGTATACGTTAATAAAAGAGTCAAACTAATTTAATATCATTAAGTTTTTATAATATTTAACTAATATTTGTTCATAGTTACAAGGGACAATTGTTTACAATTAGAATTGTTTCTTTTTTCTTATTTTTGGACTATATCAGAATTTTTGTTCTATGTGTCTGTATGTTGGCTTTTAAAAGTATTTTGAGTGCTTTCCTTCTTCCTATTTGCTCTGGAAATTTTTAAATAGGTTAGAATTATACTATCATGTTCTTGAAAATGTGAAATAATACTTCAAATGTGAAGCTGACAAATATATTTGGCAATAGTCACATTTTTATTCTTATTAGGTTCTTATATGAACTGTGAAAGTTCATGTTTGATCTAGATTAATCATTCATTTTTAAAATTTATTTATTTATTTTTGAGACACTCTCACTCTGTCACCCAGGCTGGATCGCACCAGTGGTGCTATCTCAGCTCACTGCAACCTCTGCCTCCCGGGTTCAAGCGATTTTCCTGCCTCAGCCTGGGCAGGAATACCCAGGATTACAGGTGTGTGCCACCACGCCTGGCTAATTTTCGTATTTTTAGTAGAGACAGGGTTTCACCATATTGGTCAGGCTGATCTTAAACTCCTGACCTCGTGATCTGCCTGCCTTGGCCTCCCAAAGTGCTTGAATTACAGGCATGAGCCACCACACCCAGCCATCATTCATTTTTATCTGGATATCAATATTGATTTGTCATTGTCTTAACAGAAGTGATTTTAAAAATCTTCTGGCATTGTATTTCTTACAGCATATATTTCTCTCTCTTTTCAGTTCTATCTTTGCTTTTTATTGGTTGCTCTATAACTAAGTTGACCATAAAATTTATCAGTCAAATCAGGACTTTATTAAAAGCAAATTGAGGCACCATTAATAATTATGTGAGGAAAACAGGCATAAACTGGGGCATATAAACTTACTCTCTATAAGTTCTATTTTGTTTCTTGTGTTTGTATGCATGTGTGTGCACACATGATTCTACTCCAACATGAAATGTTTAAAGTCTATTCTAGTTTTTAATAAAGATGTCCTTTTGAAATTTATATAATATACTTAGAGCTCTAGTTGTTAATATAGAAACTTAGGTATTACCCTTCCCAGAAAGACCTGGAAATCTGTGTACTTTTACATCCTCCTACCATCCCTTCTTTGATTCCCCACCAACACCTATTTTTTCACATTTTGTCTTTCTTTTATTTTATCAAACTTTCTAATTTATGTCTTATGTAACTATATTCCTCAAGATTGTTTAGACTTATATCTTTTTTTTGACAACTTTAACTTTTTTATGATGAGGTGGAATGTTTCCATACTAAGTCTACAATAGCATAGATCATGTTATCAGCAACTATAATTTTTTTTTTGTCTGACATTTCCTGAAAAAATATTTAAGTGACAGAAAGAAGTTTCAGCTGTTGTTGGTAATGTGATGAGATTTGGCAAACAGTTCTTGGTGCTGAGAAATGGGAGAGCCCCTGACAGCCAGGAACTGACCTGACACTCACAGCTAGGTTTTGGTGTTCTCCAGATGAACACAGAGTTTCATAGAATATTATCAGTGTAATCACCCTGTGACCATGATGAATTAAGACAAAAACAAGACCACTCCATAATCCTGTTTTATCACAGACAAAAATGTGAACACTTTCCAAACCACAAAAAGAGCCAAATATCCCCCTAGCCTGACTAATATGTGCGACTGCTGCTTCATTACCAGTTGCAGATTAGGCACATGTCTTTCTTTTTTTCTACATAAGATACGCAATTATAGAATTATGTCTGCTTCCTGAAATATGAAGCTTACCACTAACTGTTTTTCAAAGGGTTCCTGGTAGATCATTGGTCAATGGTTCACGTTATCAGAATTTTTGTTTGCTTTTTTTATTGTTATTTAAGAAAATGAGGCAGGGGCTCATGGGTTCCTACCTGTTTAAGGATGCCACTTACTTTAATACTGGAGTAACAATTAGGTTTTCATATTTTATTTCACAGAAATATATGTAGTAATGTCTCTACTGTATTCATGCACTGAGTACTTTGTTAAAGAAAACTGAGGCAGTGTGATATTCAAATTTTATGGCAGATCTGCCTTGAATTTTACCTGTATTGTCTACAAATTTTTGTACCTTGTTGTTGAAATTCCAAAGCATTGCTATGTGTTCTGTTTCAGTCTTCCTTAGACTATTGTACATATTCATTGGTTCTTTATTTTAAAATGAAACATTTTAAATTGCATCTTAGAATTATTTTCTGTTCCACTTACTGGCATTTTTAAACATATGCTAATTATTATTTCCCAGAGATCATGCCTATTTCTCTTCCAGACCAGTTGTCTTCTAAGGACCTTTTTAAAAATGTTTTCTTTTGTGTCCAAGTGTGGTGGCTCACACCTATAATCCCAGCACTCTGGAATTTGCTTGAGGCCAGAAGTTCAAAACCAGCCTGAGCAACACAGTGAGAAGCCATCTCTACAAAATTTTTCTTTTAAATAGGCATGCTGGCATGCACCTGTAGTCCCACCTACTTAGGAGGCTGAGATCTGAGGATTGCTTGAGCCCAGGAGTTTAAGACTGCTGTGAGCTGAGATTGTGCCACTGCACTCCAGGCTGGGCAACAGAGTGAGATACTGTCAAAAAAATGTTTTCTTTTGGTATAATCATAGAGTCACAGAGAGTTGTAAAGAAAATATATCCTTCACCCAGTTCTCCACAGTCGTAGCAACTAACATAATTACAGTACAATATCAAAACTAGAAAACTGGCATTGGTATAATGTGTGTATAGAATTCTAAGCCATTCCTCATTTGTATAGATTCGTGTAATCACTACTGCAATAAAGAATCAGAAATATTTCATCATCACAAAATTCTTCTTTGTGCTACTTCTTTATACTAACACCAACACTGTTCCTCCCACCATCCTAAACCCTGGCAAGCACTAATCTGTTTTTCATTTCTATACTTTTGTCACTCTGAGAATGTTATATAAATGGAATAAAACAGTAGGTGACCTTTTGAGGTTGGCATTTTTTACTCAGCATAATGCCCTTGAGATCCATCCAATTTGTTGTGTACATAAATCATTTGTTCCTTTCTTACTGTACAATGCTGTGGATTACCACAGTTTGTATAATTATTTATCTTTTGAGGGAATTTTGGTTGTTTTAGTTTTCAGCTATTACAAATAAAATTGCTATGAACAAATATGTGCAGGTCTTTTGTGTGGACATAAAATTTCATTCCTCTGAGATAAACGCCCAGCAGTGAAATTGCTGGGTTATATGATAGTTGTATACTATCATATAACCCAGCATATATAAAGAAAATGCCAAACAATTTTTTCAGAGTGACTGTTGCATTAATTATTATCCCACAAGCAATGTATGAGTAATCCAGCTTCTCCACATACTTGGCAGCACTTAGTGTTTTCACTTTTTTCCCTTCATTTATTCATTCTGATAGGTGTGTGAGTATATCTCATTGTGATTTCAATTTGCATTTTCCTAATGGCTAATGATGTCAAACATCTTTTCAAGGGTTTATTTGCCATCCATATATACTCTTTGGTGAAATATCTCTTCATATCTTCTGCCTATTTGCAAATTGAATGTTTTAATTTTTACTGTTGAGTTTTGAGCATTCTTTATATATTCTAGATATGAATCCTTCCTCAGACATGTGATTTCCAAGTATTTTCTTCTGGTCTTTTCATCTTCTTTCATCTTCTTTATGTGATCTTTTATAGAGCATAAAAATTTTTGATAAAATCAAATTTAATTATTCTTTTTTAAATGATCATGCTTTTAATATCAAGTCTAAGAACCCTTTATCAAGCTTTAGGTCCCAAAGATATTCACCTATGTTATTTACTAATAGCTTTATAGGTTCATGTTTTACATTTATTTATTATTTATATATATTTGTAGAGACATGGTCTCACTCTGTCACCCAGGCTGGAGTGAAGTGGCGTGGTCATAGTTCACTGTAGCCTCAAACTCTTGGGCACAAGCAATCCTCTCACCTCCCTCAGCCTCCCAAGTAGCTGGGGGGGACTACAGGCAAACACCACCATGCCCAGCTAATTTTCTTACTATTTGTAGAGACAGGTTCTCACTGTTTCCCAGGCTGGTCTTAGATTCCTAGCCTCCAGCAATACTCCCACCTAAGCCTCCCAAAGTGCTGAGATTACATGAATGAGCAACTGTACCTGGCCTACATTTAGTTTTGAATTAAATTTTATATAAGGCATGAAACTATGGTTAAGATTCATTTCTATTTTTCTATTTTTCTTTTTTTGCCTAGGATATCTGATTGTTCCAACACTATTTAATGAAAAATTATCTTTCCTCTATTGAATTGTTTCTGTACTTTTTCAAAAGTCAGGTCAGTATATTCATGTACAGCTATTTGGGGTTCTGTAGCCAGTAGTTCCATTAACTTAAGTGTCTGTCCTTCCACCAACAAGATTTCATTACTGTAGCTATATATTAAGTCTTTAAAGTAGGTAGACTGATTCCTCCTATTTTTATCTTTTTAAAAAAATGTTTTACTTATTCTGGTCCCCTTGCCCTTTAAAATACATTTTAGAATGCACTTATCTACATCTACAAAAAATCTTGCTGGGATTGTGATAGGAATTACATTAATCCTGTATATCAATTTGGGGATAATTGATATCTTTATTATGTTGACTCTTTCAATTTGTGAACATAATATTTCTCTACAGTAATTTAGATCTTTCTTCAGTTTCTTCACCAACATTTTCGTTTTCAGGACACAAATCTTGTACATGTTTTGTTAGATTTAAATCTTAATATGTTACTTTTTAAGCAATTGTCAATCGTATTGTAATTTTGGACAATACCAATACTTTGGTCTCTGTGTGCTCATTGCTAGTATATAAAGATATGATTGGTTTTTATTGTTGACCTTGTATCTTGTTACGTTTCTGGACTCACTTATTAATTCCAGAAACTATTGTTTTTTCTTTCTTTTTTTTTTTTTTGGAGACAAGAGTCTCACTCTGTCACCCAGGCTGGAGTGCAGTGGCGCGATTTCAGCTCGCTGCAACCTCCGCCTCCCAGGTTCAAGCGATTCTCCTGCAGCAGCCTCTTGAGTAGCTGGGATTTCAGGTGTGCACCCCCACACCCAGCTAATTTTTGTACTTTTAGTAGAGACGGGGTTTCACTATGTTGGCCAGGCTGGTCTCAAACTCCTGGCCTCAAGTGATCCTCCTGCCTCAGCTTCCCAAAGTGCTGGGATTACAGGTGTGGGTCACCCATGCGCCTGGCAGAACTATTGTTTTTTAACTTTAAAACATTTTATCTGTGATGTTCTATTTGTCTGTGTTTTTATTTTTCTTTACATATAAATTCTCAGGAATTATTTCTTGGGAATTTCTTGGGAATATATTTCTTGGGAATTTAAATCTAAATCATATTATCTGGCAATAGCAACTGTTATCTATTTTTTTTTTTTCTGTTCTTTGGCTAAGGCTTACAACACTATGTTGAATAGCAGGCCTGAAAGGAGACATCCTTGCCTTGTTTCTGTTCCTAGTGGGGAAGCATTCAGAATTTCATCATTAACTATGATAGTAGCTGTGGGTTTTAGTAAATGTTCTTTAACAAATTAAGGAAGCTCCCCTCTATTTCTAGTTTGCTGATAGCTTTTATCCTGAATGGTGTTGTGTCTTGTCAAATGCTTTCTCTGCATCAATTGATATGGTCATATGATTTTTCTTATTTAGCTTGTGATATGGTATATTACATTCATTAATTTTCAAATGTTGAGCCAGACTTGAATACTACACTTAGTCATGGTGTACAGTCCTTTTTATACATTGCTGGACTATATTTGCTAATATGTAGTTGAAGATATTTGTGTTTAAATTCATGATAGAAATTGGTCTATAGCCATCTTTTTTGTACTCTTTGCTTTTGGTATCAAGGTAATATTAGCCTCATAAAATGAGTTGGGAAAGTGTCTTCCCCTCTTCTGTTTTATGAAAGACTGTGTAAAATTGGTATTAATTCTTTAAATGTTATATTTCTCCAGCAAAACAATCTGGTCCTTGATATTTCCTTTTTAAGAGTTTTATAATTACAAATTCAGTTTCATTAATGTGTATAGGGACTATTTAGGTTGTTTAATTCTTCGATTTTTTTGTAGTTTATGGTTTTTGAGGAATTGATCTGTTTTTTCTAAGTTGCCAAATTTATGAACATAAAATGTGTTTGTAGTTTTTTCTTATTACCTTTTTAAAATGGTTTAGAATATGTAGTGATGTTTCCTTATTCATTTCTGATATTGATATCTGTGTCTTCTCACTTTTTATCTTTGTCAGAATTACTAGAAGTTTTTTAATTTTGTTGACTTTTTCCAAAGAAACAGCTTTTTGTTTCATTTATTTTCCCCATTTTCCTGTTTTCAATTTCATTGATTTGAGACTTTTTTTTTTTCCCTTTCCTTCCTTGTGCTTGCTTTGCTGTGGTGTTTTTGCTCTTCTCCGTATTTTTGTGGTTAGGTCTTAGATTATTAATTTTAGACATTGGTCATTGGCATAAAAAGTAATTTTTTGACAGGCTGGACATGGTGGCTCACACCTGTAATCTCAGCACTTTGGGAGGCTGAGGCAGGCAGATCACAAGGTCAGGAGATCCAGACCATCCTGGCTAACACGGTGAAAACCCATCTCTACTAAAAATATAAAAAAAAAAAATAGTCGAGCGTGGTGGCGGGGCACCTGTACTCCCAGCTACTCAGGAGGCTGAGGCAGGAGAATCACTTGAACCCGGAAGACGGAGGTTGCAGTGAGCTGAGATTGTGCCACTGCACTCCAGCCTGGGCAACAGAGCAAGGCTCCGTCTCAAAAAAAAAAAAGTAAGTTTTGACTAAAATGTGGACATTTGGATTTTGTTATGAGACTGAATCTTACTTAAATCTTGTGTTTTAGTAGGCCTCTTTCTGTAGAGGAAGGGAGGAACCACCTTGTTACTGCCAGGTGGGAAGAGAGAGTCCAGGTTCTCCACTTAGCTTGATACATACCACCTGATTATGAAGGGTGTAATCAAACTTTACTTGATATTTTGGAACTTTCATAGATGTAATTTCTTTCTTTCTTTAACTTAAGAGTAAGTTAATTTATAAATGATTTATTATTCCTTTATTTTGCTCAGCAGATTGGTAGCTCTAATAACTGTTATGTGAAGGGATTCCACACATGCTTTAAATTGTTCTTTAAAATCCACATGGAGCCTTGGAAACTTTGTTTTAGATAGAGGCAGTTACTTCAAGATCTCATGTCCTGTGCTTCATCATCCTCTTACCTGAAATTGTCTTAACTCTGCTCTCAAGCAGTGGAGGAAACATAAGAGAAACTCATCAGGAAAATTCCGTGAAATTTGAAAATAGGAAAAAGAGATTACTGGCCTTGAGTTCCTATTGTCTGTGCTATTTTACAACTCGCTGGAGCAGAGATAAATTTTTATATTTTTTATCTGGTAGAGATTAAAGTAATTTCTGTCCATTGAAACAGACCACTACCAAGGATTTATGGGGCAGTTAGACATTAACCAGTTTTGTATGAAACCGAACAATCTAACTTAAGAATTTCTTTGTTAAATTGCCTGTATATTTAACTGTTCAAATGCCTTTTGGGCTTTTATTTTTATTATCTTATAGGTTCTTCACTATTTAATAAACTAAATATCTTTAACATTGTTCATTTTAAATGTTTCTTAGTTTCATGATTTTACCTTTTTGAAAATTGCATTTTAACCTTATTTGAGGTTTCTCTGAGTTTCCACAGTGGTCTTACCTTTTGGAGCCAAGTAAATGAAACCTCTTGGACTGGTTAAACCTAGGCCTGTCTTTCCTTGGCTCCTGGAGTGAATCCCAAGAGGCAAGAAAACTTTCATTTTACTGACTCTTTATTTTTCTAAGTTGCTTTTTTCCCCTTTCTGTTGATTTTATATTTTTATATTTGTTTCTGGTTTTTACTGAGCTAACAAATTATGTTCCTTGGCTGGCAGCAATGATTAGAAATTGGTTTTATAGATCATTTGGTGGTATCTGTCAGATGAATAATAGAGATTTATTCTCTGCTGTGTGAGAGATGACAGAGAATATGGTTAATCGTTTTCATTTTTTTGTCTACCTGTGAGCTTAAATTAATTAAGAGTTTTATGCCTATTAGGAAGGTAGAAAACTCTTTGAGATTTTAACTGAGAGGTTTTCATGTTGAATGTTGAATTGTGGCTGAAGTTGTAGAACAGAAACTATAGACTCTCTTTGTGTCTGAGCACCTGTACTTGATAAAAGGACATATCTTTCATGATGTCAGTGTGAGATGTTTTCCTAGTTCCATGGAGTACTAATAAGTTATTATGTCCCTGAAACTTAAAAAACTACTGTTCTGGTTTGTTTTTAGAGATAAGTGAGCACATATACAAATTTAATATCCTCCCTCAAAATCACAGAAAATCAATTTGTTAAAATCCTGACCTGTTATCTCTAAATGTGCAGTACATCTTAAAAATTTTCTTACAGGAAATGCTAGCTCAAAAACATTTTATATACAAGTTTACATAATTAAGGTGAATCTTTGGACAAATTAAACTGGTTTAGTAGTTTGGGTTAAATAATAAATAGTAACTCTTTTTCTTGAGTCTAACAGTACTGTATGTAGCACAAGCGTTTGATTTTGTATTTTTTTTCTTAGATTTGAGTTCACTTTCTCTTAAAGTGATGAGTTAATCTGAACTTATAGACTTCTTATACTGTATTATGAATCAAATCATGTTACTACCAGAAAATATTTAACATTATGAAAAAAATTAATTTGTGTTTAGCTAAATTGAATCATTATTCTGACTTATTTTTATATCAGTGGTGTTTATGTTTTGTAGTGTTTCCGTTTAAATAAAATTTTCAAGATCCTAAGATGATTTATAAATTTAAATTAATATTAAATTGAGTTAATTAATACATAATGATTAGATGCTGCAGGGGAGAAAAAGTAATATTTTTTCTTCACACAACACAAGGTTCATGGTTGACATGACTATAACAAAAGACAGATTAACAAGAGAAAAGCATATCAGCTTTATTCAACCAAAGTTTTATGTGCTATGGAAGCCTTCAGAAATGAAGAACCCAAGGCCCAGGGAAAACTGTATTTTTATGCTTAAGTTAAATGAAGAATAGACAGTCATGTAGAAGTATGATTGAACAAAAATGGGGTATTACCTAAGGATCTTAAACTAGGGGAAACTTAGGAAGGACTGTTTGTTCAGATTCTTTCTGGCCTCTCTGTGTAACATTCCTTCCCTCCAGGTACAGGGCAGGACACCTGTCACATAGGGTCTTATGAACTACTTTCAGGGGAGGTAAGCCAGAGAATTCTTTTACAGCCAACTCTCACACAGTAAAGCAGGAGAAAGTCAGATGGTGACCTTTCTGCTTCTACTGTTTCCTCAGTTTCCCCAGTGCCATATTTTGGGGTAGTGTGTCCTGTTATCATGTCAATGCCTAATTTCTAAGTAAAATTGAATACTCAAACATTGATTACTAAACATAATTTTAAGTTTATACATCTTTACTGATTATTTTTTATTTCTCATGATTTTTATATTCCTTACAGTCACAATATCTTTGGGAAACATTAATGAACATGCTCATTTTTGTGAATTTTCAAGAAGGTATAAAAATGATGTGTGGGGCTGCAGGTAATGAGTTTTCTTAGTCTGCTGAAGTATTTGAAAGAGAGTTTTGAAATTATAGACCTCTCAGTTTTTCTGTGAAATAGAAGTACATTTTATTCCTTAAAGGTTGTAATCAATGTGGTTAGTTGAGACTGTACGAGGAGCAATAATTCAGGATAAATATACCTGGGTGTGTAAGGTAATGGGATATCGTTTTGTTTATCAAGAGAAAAGGGGTAATTTTGTCTTAAAGGTCAGGTTGTTTCAGGTTAGTGAAAGACAAAATCTTAATGGATACAGAAAATTGTAAACGGTTTTAAGAAAGGTAGTTTTTATTTGCCATGGTTTATAGTATTTGAGCATAAAAAAGCAATGAAATATATTAAAATTTTGCCAAAGCTGGCTCATTTTTTGATGCGTTTATATGTGAGAAAATATGTTGGAACTTTAATGCCAAATATTATATAAATACAAGACTAGAATATCGATTTTTCTCTCTTAAAATGATTAACTTGCCTTAGAGCTCCAAACAAGAGGCAATAAAGGTTATTATTTACCTTCTGTAGGTAATTTCCTATGTCACCAAGATAGTTTTCTCTGCTTTGTTTGGATTATTATGTAAAATAACAACAAATCGAACACAGATTCTTCAGCTGTAAAAAAGATAAAATTCTTCACAATTATGTTACCTTCTTAATTACTCTAAAATATTTTATTGATGCTTTGATTAAATAGAGGAACATATATTGTTTCTTGAGCACCATTCATCCTGACTGAATCAATTGACCTAATTTTTGGCAACTCTTTTGATTTCACTTTCCCAAGATAGGACCTAAGTTGAGAAAAACATAAAATAAAATTTCAGGCTATCTTTTCCATTTAAAGAGATATTTTAGGTTCTCCAGTGGGCCCTTGGAAAATCAAAGATGTGTTATTTACCGTATAAAAGAAAAAATTCTAGAAATACATTGTTTGTTTCCTCCATATTTATTTACTATTGTAAACATTACATGAAAATAATTGCCAAATCAGAAAAGATACTCAGCCTCTCAGCCTTCCTAAGGTTAAATTTATATGGGTATAATGTTATTAATATAAATATTCCAGAGATTACACATTTTATGGGAAAACCCTAGGGATAGCCTTTTTTTTGTTTTTTTTTGTTTTTTTTTTTTTGGACAAAGGGTCTATGTTGCATAGGCTGGAGTACAGTTGTGGGATCATTGCTCACTTCAGCCTCGAACTCTGGGCTCAAGTGACCTTCCCACCTCAGCAGTCATAATCCCGAGGGGGCTAGGACTACAGACATGTGCCACCAAGCCCAGCTAATATTTTATTTTAATTTTTCCAGAGACAGGGTCTCACTAAGTTGCCCAGGCTGGTCCCAAACTCCTGGCCTCAAGTGATTCTCCCACCTCAGCCTCCCAAAGCTCTGGGATTACATGTGTGAGCCATGGCACCGAGCTAGAGCTGGCATGGCTTAAACAACTCACTGTCTATATCATGAACTGAGTCAGGATTTTCAGGACTCTTTTTTTTTTTTGTTCCAGAAGCAGACAGACTTTGCAAAAGTAAATTGCTGACCTGAGACCTAATGGAACAAAATTCATCATATAGGACTGAGGAAGAAAATCCTATTACTTGATTTGAAAATGATTGCAATTATTATTTTTAAATTTCAATTGTATTGGTATGTAAGGATGCTCTATTTATTTTTTAAGCTCTTTCTAATCCTCAATTTAGTAGACTATACCTCTGTAAACTAAAATGAAATGTTTTAATGGTATCTGATTCTCACTGGCCTCTCAGAATGTAGAAACAAATACTTTTACTTAAGTGTAGATACTTTTACTTAAGTGTCCTTACTTTTTATTTATTTATTTTTTTTGAGACAGTCTGACTCTGTCGCCTGGGCTGGAGTGCAGTGGCGCTATCTTGGCTCACTGCAACCTCTGCCTCCAGGGTTCAAGTCATTCTTCTGCCTCAGCCTCCCGAGTAGCTGGGACTACAGGCACATGCCACCATACCCGGATAATTTTTTATTTTTAGTAGAGATGGGGTTCACCATGTTGGCCAGGCTGGTCTTGTATTCTTGACCTCAGGTGATTCACTCCTTTCGGCCTCCCAAAGTGCTGGGATTACAGGCGTGAGCCACCGTGCCTGGCCCGTGTCCTTACTTTTCAAAGCAATGTTATATATTTATTTTCCTAGACTCAATAACAGTCTGTCCTCCTTTTACCCAGATGTAACTGGACAAATAGATTGTGCAATGATGGCCATATCTAGAATATCATATTTGCAAATGACTCTCATCAAATCAGGTAATCATGTATATCAAGCCCACTTTGTTTTTTTTTTTTTTTTTTTTTTTTTTTGCAGTGGCGCGATCTTGGCTCACTGCAACCTCTGCCTTCCTGGTTCAAGCGATTCTCCCGTGTCAGCCTCCTGAGTAGCTGGGATTACAGGCACCTGCCATCATGTCCAGCTTATTTTTTGGCATTTTTAGTAGAGACGGGGTTTCACCATGTTGCCCAGGCTGGTCTTAAACTCCTGACCTCAGGTGACTGTCCACTCTTAAAGAATATATGCTGCCTTTGTGGACCAAATGACCACAAAGGCCTTCTGAAAAATTGACTCAGTATCTAGCTTATAAGATCTCACAGGTGGTATTAGTCTCACAGAGGATATGAAAAATTAAATTAAAAAGTTTCTACACAGCAAAATAATCAACAGAGTGAAAAGACAAATTAAAGAATGGGCAAAAGTATTTGCATGTTATGTATTCAATGAGGGACTAATATCCAGAATCTACAAGGAACTCAATGAAAAAAAAAAAACAACCGAAACAAATAACTCCATTAAAAAGTGGCCAAAGAGCTTGGGTACAGTGGTTCATGCCTATAATACCAACATTTTGGGAGGCTGAGGTGAGAGGATCGATTGAAGCCAGGAGTTCTAGACCAGCTTGGGCAACATTTCTCCTGATAATGGTAATGCATTTCAGCCAGGGCAACAGATTGAGACACTGTCTCTAAAATTTTTTTTAAATGAAGAAGATAAAAAGTAGACCATTGGCAAAGAACATGAACAGACACTTTTCAAAAGAAGACATGAGTGACCAACAAGCATATGAAAAAATTCTCAATATTACTAATTGCCAGAGAAATTACAAATTGAAACTACAATGAGATATCATCTTACATCAGTCGGAATGGCTGTTTTAAAGTAAAAAAAAAAAAAACAGATGTTGGTAAGGATGTGTAGAAAAGGGAACACTTATACATTATTGTTAGGAATGTAAATTAGTATAACTGCTATGGAAAACAGTATGGAGGTTTCTCAAAGAACTGAAAATAGAACTACTATTCAATCCAGCAACCCCATTATTGGGTGTTTACCCAAAGGAAAAGAAATCATTATATAAAAAAGATACCTGCACGCATTTGTTTACAGCAGCACTATTCACAATAGCAAAGATGTGGAGTCAACCTAAGTGTTTGTCAATGGATGATTGGATACATAAAGTGATACACACACACACACACACACACACACACACACACTCTGAAACATTACTAAGCCATAAAAAAGAATGAAATCATGTCATTTGCAGCAACATGAATGGAACTGGAAGCCATTATCTAAAGTGAAATAACTCAGAAACAAAGTCACTTAGTGTATGTTCTCACTTATAAGTGGGAGCTAAATAATGTGTGCACACAGAATGTGGAATAATAGACCTTGGAGACTCAGAAGGAGAGAGGGGTGAAGGAAGAGAAATTACTTAATGGGTACAGTAAACACTATTGATGTGATGGGTACAATAAAAGTACAGACTTCACTGACACAGACATACTTATGTAATAAAACTGTACCTGTACCACCTAAATTTATATAAATTTTAAGTCACTTTCTAACAAGTCAGTGACCTTATACAAGTTTTTGGGACCACACCATTTTCTGGAAAATTTTCTACATGAGGAGTTCTTAAAGATAATTGCATTATTTTGTAAATACAAACTTGCAGTTTGTATTATCAGTATATTTTTTATTTCACTAGGTTTTGGAGAGGCAATTTCTAATATATACATAGATGTACTCAGTGATAGCGTCCTGGAATGACACAAATAAGATTTCCGTCACAATTCCTGTCTCATGTTATGGTATTCTTTCTTAAATTACAAAATGCTATGTCATTTTACAAAATGATTCAATCTTCCTATAACTATTTTATCAATTTGGTAAATCTGAGAAATGATGGTTTATATTTTATTGATTACTTTACATTTTTTCCTTTTAATTTTTTTTTTAAAACATTGAAGGCTGGAATTTACTATTTTATAATTCTAAAAAATATGGTATGTAAGAAACTTTAACAAATCACACTTTATAAGTGTTTGTTTCATGTATAAATAGAACCACCTTTACTAATTTTTTTACTTAACACAATAAGAAGGCATGGTCTGGAGGAAAGTCTCCCAGCATTGAATTTGCAGAGGATTTGGAAATTGGGACAGATAAGAAAATAACCAGAGGGGAAAAAAATACTTTGTTTACTTAGAAAATTACCTGTGTGTTTTGCTTACTTAGTAGTGAAATTCATCAAGCCATTGCAAAATAAGAATCATTTTAATTAGAAAATTATGATTTTCAAAATCTACACACATTGATTTATAAATTATTTCTGCATTGTTTCCATTTTTATTTTATTCTAGGTACGTGCCATCATTTATTTCCAAATAAATAATTTATTTCCAAATTTATTTTGATAAATGACATTTCCATCATTTATTTCCAAATTTATTTCCATGAAATTCATCTTTAAGTGATTATCATTATCAGTAGAAAAGCATGTTTTGGATTTTTAGAAACTTTACTAACCCATATATTTTGAAAATATTCTCATTCCTAAAATTATAGAAACTTAAAAGTGTAAGCAACTTATTATACTCTTTACTGTATTATATGAACAATGTATTTGTTCAAACTAACTAGTTTTTTTTATTTTCTTATGTGAAATGTTGTAATCAATTTTAAAATTTTGATTTAAATACATTTTTTCAAATAAGTTACTGTTCATTAATTTTATTACAATACCCACCTTCTAATTAAAGAGTTGCAAAGGCCAAAGAGAGCCTTTCTCATGAGAACAGTCTCATCAATTCGAATACCAGTGATTTAAATACCTTGCCACCAAGGGATTTGATCATTTATACCAAAATTTCTCTCAATTTATTACCACATTTACAAGCAACTGAAATGAGTGTTTTTCCATTGCTTTGCCTTTATGAATTAAATCACTTTTGTTTCCTAAAATAGCAATTTTACAGTCCTGAGATGTGTACGTTTCTAAATGTTTATGGAGAGAAAAAAATTCCCTTTTCCTAAAAACTAATGTAATTTGTGTATGTAACATTTCTGGGTTTGGCCATAAAAGGTAACATGATATATTCCATTCAAGTAATATAAGTCCTATATGTCTTAATATTTT
This sequence comes from Cacajao melanocephalus, assembly GCA_963573385.1. Taxonomy (NCBI): domain Eukaryota; kingdom Metazoa; phylum Chordata; class Mammalia; order Primates; family Pitheciidae; genus Cacajao; species Cacajao melanocephalus. Next base: position 8,387 of record CAUYLG010044551.1, on the reverse strand, counting down.
AGCCTAAATATATTTCAGTGTTTTGTGCCCATATATAACTTTTCATTGTAGGGCCACCATGACCAAGCACTACTGTAAATATAGCTTTCAGTAAAAGCTACATACAGAGCAATGTTCCTTGGAACATTATCATATTTTGCAAACAGAATTTGTGACGTGTGATCTAACATGTATTAGTACTAGTGTACTTATGAAAGTCACGGCTGGGGTATTTAGTGGTAGGTCCATGTCTTTCATCTGAGACTTTGAAGGCGAATGCTAGTATAATGTCATGGAGGAGTATATGGCCTGTGGAATCAGATTGTCTGTATTCAGGACTCAGCTGGGGTGGGGCGGGTAACACCAATAACATCAACTAGTCTAGTGGCATGGACCAGTTGGGTGACTCCTAGATAACTGACTGAAACTCATCTTTCTTTTCTGTAAGCATGGTGATAATACATATTATCTTAATATACAGGTCATAAATGGATTGTGAGTATGAAACTAATACATGTAAAGCATTTGAAATAGTGTCAGGCTTGGAGTCAGTACAAGTGTCTTAGTTCTCATTATCATATACCTTTCATTGAAGGAATATTTTGTTCACAAAAGTTATTCCAGAAATAATTATCAATGATATATGTATATATATGTAAATATAAGTATATATACATATATATCAATGAGGTGATGTACACATATCATATATTTTTACCTTTCCTTGACTCTTGTTCATTTGCAAAGATTCATTTTTCTCTGGTTCTTAACTGAAGTCACTTCATCTAACATCAAAAACTCATTCAGTGGCCTTTTAAAAATACTCCTTCCTCCAAATAACTTGCAGATAGTTGTCGATTATCAAAACTACCCTGTTGAAGTAATATGTAGATATTCTAGTGCAAAATAACTTCTGGTTCTTTTAAAAGCACTGCAACAATCTGCAAGAAAAATTAATTTACTATGCATTTATGTTCAAAGGCTGTTAATGAAACTATATCAATATTAAGTAATACTTCCCTTGCTAGTAGTAACATTAGTAAGTTAAGTGTTACAGAAATGCTATCATGATCCCATACAGTATCAACAGTGATACTTTGAAACAATACTAAAATAGAATATAAATAGACTTATTTCTAAAGGATTTCAATCAGGAGGCTTACAATGGGTTAATTTTAGAAAGAAAACAAAAAATGCAAGAAAGGACAATGGGAGTCACTTTTCTAGTTCAGTCTGAACAGGATTATTGTGTTTATACTTTTCTATAACCTAGTGCTCCTTGATTATTTACATGTGTTTATATTTTACCAATATTTTCCATTCCAGTATGGTATCTTCTCATCAGGAGTTATTTAAATTCTTTGAATATGGAACTGCCAAATCAATTGACTTTTATTGGAATCCAAAAACTGACTTTAAATTGTGACCTCACGCCTTGTTTTCCCAACTAGTCACTCTGCTCTGGATAAAAGAAGTAATAAGTGACCAAGTTTGACAGGGTTGGGGGTGGAAGTTTCAATCATGATCAGCAGGTTTACAGGGCTGCAAGCACAATCTCAAGTGACCTTGGAGTCTGGATCTGTGGCTCAAGACTCCCTCTTTAAATGCTGTCACCAATCATCCAGGTATCATTATATACAAATACTAATAAGAATGCTTCTTAGAGTGGAATGTATATAAGTAGGGGGTGGCAGCCATACCTACTGGCTCCCACTCCTCTTCAACTTCACCTTCAAAATGAGCATGGACAACACTTAAGGGAATATTACATACAGCCTGGACAGACCCTAATTTCTCCTAAGCTGGAAAAGAATGCCCTGAGCCAGGGAGTTCTCTTCCAGGCTGAGAGGGTCTCAGCAGGTAGCTGATCAAGTCACATACCTGAAAGCCTTTATCATCTCATTAGTTTCCAATTGTCTGCTCCTCAGTGCTCTCACACATCATTTAGCTAAAACCTCAGCTGGTCTTTGTCAGCTCTCATCAGGAGATCTGCATCCAGTGATATCAAATCGATTTTATATCACAGTGTAAGTCAAATCGCAAGTTTGCTTGGCCAGCATTTATGAACTACTTTATAATTACTGAAATTCAGCATTTCCAAAACCCATATTTTGAAAATACTGCCAGATGATGGCCCATAATAGACTTAGGAAGACCAATTAATTAGGATACTGTTTCATTAGTCAGGATTGTTTAGCACTATCCAAGTTAACAACCATGTGTTGCTTCCAGGTGTATTGCTCAATTTCCAAACTTTCTTGTTGGCATTTTTAGAAGAGTTTAAAGCATCTGTCCTCAACCTTGGCTTCACATTAGAACCATCTAGGGAGCTTTCATAAATACTGATGCCTTGACTCCACCTTCAGAGATACTGATTTAATTGATCTGGGGTGAGCTGCAGGTATTGGTGTTATTTTAAAAGCTCCCCATGTGATTCTAGTATGAAACCAGGGCTGTAAATCAATGGTTTATGATAACAGCAGTTGCTTGAACTTTTACATACTTCATAATAAGCTTCTGCTAGGTCAATAAAAAAGGTGTTTCATCAAGAAAAAAGTAGTTAATATTTGATTGTTTTATTCTGTTTATTTTTTAAACTAGTATATTTCTGTATTGCCTCTTGAAAACTCACATTTGAAAACACCCTCTTTAGCCTGGACTTCTTTTGTTGACATGACAAATTCTATGTTAGCCTTAGAAGTGACAAATGCGGCCGGGCGCGGTGGCTCACGCCTATAATCCCAGTACTTTGGGAGGCCGAGGCGGGTGGATCACGAGGTCAAGAGATCCAGACCATCCGGGTCAACATGGTGAAACCCCATCTCTACTAAAAATACAAAAATTAGCTGGGCATGGTGGCACGTGCCTGTAGTCCCAGCTGCTCGGGAGGCTGAAGCAGGAGAATTGTTTGAACCCAGGAGGCGGAGGTTGCAGTGAGCGGAGATCGCGCCATTGCACTCCAGCCTGGGTAACAAGAGCAAAACTCCGTCTCAAAAAAAAAAAAAAGAAGTGACAAATGCATTAAACAACTGCTATTTATTTATTGAGCACCTCCTATGAGCACATTAGATTCTAGGAGAAAAAATATAATATTTAAAATATGTCTTTGATCTAAAGGCATATCATTTTATTTATGAAAGAGGCATATTTATCTGAAATAATGACCCATAATATAAAAATTAAGTGATGCTTGTCAAATTAGAAATATTTGCTAACCTGTTTGAAATTCTCTCTCTCGGGCCTTGGCAGTGAGAGAAATATTAAAGGGATGAGGTTAGAGAGGCTCTAATCTACACTACTATAAATAATATGGGAAAGGATGTGACGTGATAAAAACTTGGCCTTGTTCAAAGACAAACAATTGGAGAACAGTTACAGACGTAAGTGTCATTGGTAGGTTGCAAAACTGGCCTTGTTATTTTCCTCTTCTTATATTTATACATTGGAATACTTTCCTCCTTTAAAGCTAGATTTGACCATGTGACGCCAGATGTAGGCATGCCAGCTCCAAGTCTTCCATGTTTCTGCTTTCCTCTTGGATTTCTGTTATTATTATGGGAAAATGCTGTGTCTAGCCTGTTGGAGGATGAGAGACATGTGGATCACAGCAGTTGCCCTGGCGAACGGTCAGCTGACTCTAGATATGTGTATATACACAGCCAAGGAAGACAGAGCCAGCTACCTTGCCTGCCACCAATTGAGCCCAGACACATGGTCCAATAAGCAGAGTGGAGAAATGGTATGAGTAAAAACATGTGTCTATTATTTTATTCATCTCTCAGGGTTTTAAAATGTGTAAATTCTCCAGAAGAAAATCACCTTTCTAACTGCTACTTAAATACCAATACTTATTTCACAACTGATTTTAGGACTGTCACTGAGTGTTCTGTAGAAATGCATCTGTGTTTGTACAGTATCTATCTGCCAGAGAACTACTCAAACCCTTCTAAAAAGACAAAGCCTTATTTTTAGATACACACTTTAAATTTGCCTCATCACCAAGGAAAATGAGAGGTAAGATGAAGAATCTGACTGCTACTTAGTCTAGGAGTTGCACTTGGAGGACAAAAGGTATAGACTTAATTTGTCTTTCTTGCATCGGGATTTTCAAACCATGCCCGACAGCTCTTACAAACAGCTCAAAACATCCAGGTTTATTAGATTTTTATATTCTCAGGAAAAGATCCACCTACACAGTCAGTAAATTTTTGCAGAAATTAGAAGGCAAAGTGATATTCAGTAAAGCTCGTGGAATTAATAAAGAGCAAAGTATAAATAAAGAATGTAAGGAGGTACACAGTAAAGACACAGAATTACTTAATTCACTTCCAGTGTTCTTCAAGGTTTGCCATCAGATTTTCTCTGTACTCCTACTGACTATTGTGATTCATACGGGCTTCATATGGCAAATGCTTACCACACCACCTGATCACAGGGACATAGGATTGAGGATTAACCTTCATCCTTGGTTCACAAAACACATTCATTGTTGGGCTAGGAATGACCCTCTTTTATTGTTCTCTTTGTTAGATACATATATGTTTGTGTTTATTTTTCTGTGTTAATAATATAAAAACCTAAGAAATCACTACTCAGCAAGAAAAATAGAACCTGAATAATAAATCACTTGTGAACCTATACAAAATATTCTCCTGCCCACCCCCCACCTAATGGAATTTCCATCTGAATCCTGCGTTCAACATTCCTCAGGTTAAATTTTATACAGTTTTAAATTATCTTTTTCTATATATATTCCTATATATATATATATATATAAAGATAGAGATATATAAATATAATAATATCAGTCTATATATTATCTTTTTGGGATTTTTAACTTAAAAATTCTGAGACACACATATAATGTCATGTTTTGCTGTGGCGCATTTGTTTTAACTGTGGTGCAGTATTTCTTTGTGTGAACATACATAGTTCATTTATCCATTATTTTCTTATTGGATACTGCATTGTTTACAGGTTTTTGCTCTTACATACAATATTACTGTGGTCATTCTTACATATGTCTCTTCATGGAAATATTTGAGTTCCCCTTGGAAATGGAATTATTGATTCAAAAGTAATATATATGTACAATTTTATGAGACATTGTCAAATGTCTTCCAATCTATAAGTGATGCTGTGTTTCTGTTTCTCCTCTACTATGTGGTATTGTCAGATACTTTTAAGTTTCACCAATCCAAATGGGAAAAATTATATATCACTTTGGTCTTTATTTGCTTTTCAGTGATCAGAACTCATATTCAAAAATTTATTAGCACAGTGTTTTATCATCTGGCCAATGCTTGTTCTTTATTTCCCCTCATTTTTTCTTTTTCTGTTTTCTTAGCTATTTGTTGAAAATTTTTATGGTCTTAACTTTTTTTTTGTCATTTGTGTACCTACAAGTACATCCCAAGTTTTTAACTTGATTTTTCATTTATACACAATGGAGTACTATTTAGCCATAAAAAAGAATGAGATCTTTAAAGTATCTCTTCATGAACAAAAGTTACTTGCCTATAAATTGTTATATTTAGTATTTTCAAAATTATAGAAAAGTTAAAAGAATAGTACAGTGAACACCCATCGTTTATAAATATTCACCCTAGGTGAACATCAAGATTCACCAACTTTTAACATTTTGCCACATATACTTGGTTAACGTGTTGATATGCATATTGAACTTGAAAGGAAATTGTTGACATCATATTTTTCCCTTATTTCACCATTTACCTCTTAAGAAGGACATTGACCTATATAATTGAAATATCATTATATTTTGAGCTCATTTAAAAATTATGATTTTATATAATATAGTTCCAATATTCAAAATTTCCCACTTGTTCTCAAACTGTCTTCTACAGTTTTTAAAAATCCAAAGTTCACAAGCTAATTTTGGTTTTTATATTTCTTCAATTTCAAACATTTCTCTGCCTTTTTGTTTTTCCTGGTGTTCATTTTTTCTACTTGTTTGTCATGTCATTGGATTTTTGAAAAATCTAGTCTGTTGTCTTTTATAATATCCTTAATTGCTGAAGCTTAGTAATGGTTTTCTCATGGTTAGATTTATGTCAAATATTTTTGGCATAAATGCTTTGTAGGGAATTTTTTGTTGATACAGAATAATTGTACATATTTATGGGTACATGTGATATTTTGATATATATATACAATGTGTAATGATCAAATTAGAGTAATTGAGATATACATCACCTTGAGCATTTATTTCTTTGTTTTGAGAACATTGCAGATCTTCTCTTCCAGCTTTTTTGAAATATACAATAAATTATTAATAAGTAAAATCACCCTACTGTGCTATCAAACACTAGAACTTATTCTTTTATGAGGAGTGTTATTGCCTTAGTCAGTAGACTAAGGAAAGACTGTTATTTTTATATTGTCTTCCTATCTGTGAACATAATATATTTCACCATTAATTTAGGTCTCATTTAATGTCACTTAGTAGAATTTTGTAATTCTGTCAAGGTTTTGCATATCTTTTGTTATTCTTAGATATGTGATATTTTGCAATACCAATTTAAGTACTCTTTTTAAAAACATTTTTTGATTTCTTATTTATGATATAGTGCGATGTGATTGATCTCTATAAATTAGTATTCTGTCCAACCAACTGCTAAACCCACCTATTATTTCTACTAAGTTGTCCACACATTCTTTTGAGCTTCTCAATAAATAATTAAATCACCCCTAAATAATGAGTTTTATTATTTCCTCTCTAATCCTTGACTGTCTTATTTTACTGACTACAAATTATAGCACAATATTGAATTGAAGTATAATAGTGAACACCTTTGTCTTGTTTCTGGTTTTAAAAAGGATGTTTCTTGGTGAGACCCCGTCTCTACTAAAAATACAAAAATCAGCCAGACATGGTGGCAGATGCCTGTAATCCCAGCTACTCGGGAGACTGAGGTAGGAGAATCACTTGAACCAAGGAGGTGGAGGTTGCAGTGACCTGAGATCATGCCACTGCACTCCAGCCTGGGCGACAGAGTGAGACTCTGTCTCAAAAAAGAAAAAAAAAAAGATGTTTCTAAGATTAGCCCAGTTGGAGTAACTGTTTTCTAGGTTTTAACTTGTATATTTGTATTAGGTTTTGGAAATTCACTTTTGTTCCTAATTTCCTAAAAGTTTTTGTTAAATATTTATGTTGATTTTATTGAGTACATTTTCTGCGTCTATTTAATGATTATATGATTTTTCATTTCTAACCCATTGAAAATTATCTATAATTAAACTACCATTATATATCTGAGATGATACAGTATGTGTGTATTATTATACACTGTTGGAATTGACTTGATGTTTTTTAAGGACTTTTCATAAAAAAAATAGCCTGATACCTTTTGTTTGTAATATCGTTGTGTGGTTTTGGCATCAAGATTATCTTGATTTTGTGAGATAAGGTGGGGAGTATTACTCTTATAATCTTGAAAGATTTTACTTACGATTGACATGAGTTTGGATGTTTGGTAAATTTTTCCTGTAACACTATCTTATTTTTTCAATTCATTTAATTTTCATAGAACTAAGAATTTCTAAGAATTTTTAAAATGAGTCTGTTTTTATAATTGTTGACATATTACTATAGGAAGAATTCTCTTATCTCAATTTCTACTTCACCTATAATTATGAATCTTTTTGAAGCATAATATTGCTTTTTTATGTCTCTTCTATTGATCAATGTTGACAGAGGTCTACTAACTTTGTTTTATTTAAAGAACTAACGTCAAGTATTAGAAAACTTTCTCTAATCTCTACTGTTTCTTTTACTATTTCATTTAATTATATCTCATAATGAACTGATGTCTTTATTGTTGAGGATATTCTACTGTTCAGTTTTCTTTCTTTTTTTTAATTGTACTTTAGGTTCTGGGGTACATGTGCAGATCATGCAGGATTGTTGCATAGGTACACACATGGCAATGTGGTTTGCTGCCTCCATACCCCCGTCACCTATATCTGTCATTTCTCCCCATGTTATCCCTCTGCAACCCCTCCACCCATGCTGCTGTCCCTCCCTTGCCCCCCTCAACAGACCCCAATGTGTGATGCTCCCCTCCCTGTATCCATGTGTTCTCATTGTTCATCACTCACCTATGAGTGAGAAAATGTGGTGTTTGATTTTCTGTTCTTGTGTCAGTTTGCTGAGAATGATGGTTTCCAAATTGATCCATGTCCCTACAAAGGACACGAACTCATCGTTTTTTATGGCTGCATAGTATTCCATGGTGTATATGTGCCATATTTTCCTTGTCCAGTCTATCATTGATGGGCATTTGGGTTTGTTCCAGGTCTTTGCTATTGTAAACAGTGCTACAATGAACATACACGTGCATGTGTCTTTATAACAGAATGATTTATAATCCTTTGGGTATACACCCAGT